>MCJB01049203.1:65574-76061 GCA_002018475.1 Nicotiana obtusifolia
CCCCCCCACACACACACCAAGGGTAAAATTCTCTTTTTTGAATTTAGTTCACATCTTAAATTTATAATTGACTGATCATCTTCGTAAAGAAGCGAATGAAACAAAATTTTCATGTTTGGTTTTGAATTAGATAGGGAAACAAAAACCATTTTTCTTACAACTGTGGTTCAAGGATCACGATATCTTACCGTGGCCAAATTATAACATTGACCATTTTCAGAAAGAAGAGAAAACCCCGACCAAATTTAAAGGATTAGCTAAAGTTAGTTAATTTATCCTGCAATTATTATAGCATATCTTCATGAAATGATATTGAATAAGTGGGCAATAAGCAACTCCACCCTTAAAAGAAGGTCCTTGTCTAAAACCCCGAATTAATGAAACTAAGTTGTTTACCCAGAATTGGGTAACAACTTAATTTGTACGCGGTTTAAAGAATACACAGTTTAATTCAATACGAATAATTAAGAATATCAGATGAATAAATTAGAGACAAAATAAATGATCAAACCAATAGAAATATTATGACCAAGCCTGAGCCTTGATTCAACAGTGACCTCGTCCTCGATTGAACCCTCGTTTAAGCCTAGTCGTGAATGAAGAACATAACAAGTGAGCAAAGTTTTTATCGGTAGCTAGAAGGCAAGAATAAACTTTTATTACTTTGAATTGCGTGTTACAATATGTCAGATCAAAGAAAAACTTCCCGTTTATATAGTAGGAGAATTTCAGTCCAAATACTAGTCAAAACAAGGTGAGAATCTTCTTTTCCCGGTAATTACTGATCCATAATTGATTCTCAACAAGATTCGCGCTGCATTTTCCGGTTGGGGGCGATTATTAACTGTCCACCGCGTCTCCCGGGTCTAGAAGTCATACTTGATCCAGGATGTGTTGCTTTACTGCGTCCGATGTCGGATATATTATTCATCCTTCTCGGTCTCGACGGGTATCTGTCCCCGATTACAATCTCGCGGACCCGTGTTCCCCATACTTGCCTTAACCTAATCTACTTGGATCCCGGATTCCATTCCATTTCCATTAAGGCATTCATTCCCTTCATGTAAAGGAAGAGTCCGTTCTTTCATCGGGGAATCGTGGTAAACATTGCCCCTGATTTTAGCCGCACACTAATAATTTCCTTATTTTTTGGAGGGTAGATTTATCGGAGCGACAAGAAACGAAAAGTGCCAGTTCCTTCCTTCGTACGTTATGACTGAGTTGTTAGGTCAATGAAACGTTCCATTAGTCGCTTCGTTCTAACATCGGACACGTATCAACCGCTGGCTGACTATCCTCGAATACGAAATGTCACTCATTGATTGTTCCCCCTATAAAAACTCCGGCCCTTCATCACTTCTCTACTTTCCTATTCCAAAACTCTTCGACTTACCCCGACTTCTCTACTTGCCTTTAACTCCTTCAAATCTCCATACATTGCTCCTTAGACCTTCATATCTTCATCATCAATCTTCATACATTCTCATTGAATCTTTAACCCAGATCTTCATATCTTCATCCCATTTTCAAATCTTCATTTTTTTTTTCAAACCTTCATATTTCCTAGATCCGATGGCAAAAACTCCCAAATACATGCCTCATCAAACCGCTCCTTCATCTTCCAACCTGGCCACAATTGACCATTCTTAAGGTGGCCCAGAAGCCTCCCTTGAAAAGCTTCGTATTCGGGGGCTGCTCTATCGGAAACGACTTCAACGGCGAGAAGGCCTCCAGTCAATAGGACCGAGGTGAGGGAGCATGGAGGTACATATGCTCTGTTACTGAGAAAACATTGCCCACAATATGGATAGACTGTAACTGGGAGGGCAAGGAGGTGGTCGTTCCCGGGCCCAACAACGATATCACCACTCACGTGGAGGGGCACTTAAGTGTTTGCACTTGCCCCTTCACGCTCGCGCCGGTGGACCTCATAGTCCTCGATTTTTGCAAAAGGTACGAGGTCTGCCTTGGGCAGATTCACCCGTCCTTTTGGCGGATCATAATATTCCTCCGACACTTCGTGAACAACACCAAAGCACCTCGGTTCACCCTTGGCCATTTGCTTCGTCTATACAGTCCCCAAAAATATTTTGAGGGGGGTTGATCAAGCTCATTGAGAGAAAGCAAGGCTCCATTCTCGAGCATCGACGAGGATCAAGATCGGGGCTGGCAGGGAGGTTCGTTCGGGTGAAGACCGAAGACCTCATCCCCTCCAAATTTCTACCGTTCCCGGAGAAGTGGAATTCTTCCCGTAAGTCTTTTCCCTTTCAATTATTTAGCATTCCCTTTATTCTTTTTCTAATTGCATGTGTTTGTCATTGTGCAGTGGTTCCCCTAGTTCCTAATGTAGTCCCCCGCTTCAAGGAGTGGATCGAGGAGACCTGAAAATAGATGTCGATGGCGCAAGCTATCAAAGGGAAAGTGGGAGGCCCGTTCCCATAGTGAGGCTCTCCCCTGAATGATTGCCTTCATACTCTTAATTTAGACATCGTTAAGTCTTCTTTTTTCTTAGAGTTTTGCCCAGGACCACCGAGCTTAGGCTGTTGGATGAGGACGAGGATCCTTCCTTGCTTGCCGAACCCTCCGCTTCGGGGCAGCCTGGGGTTGCCGCAGAGGAGGAGAAAAAGAGGAAGAAAAGGAAGTCTTTGGGCTCCCCGGAAGCTGAGGTGAAGAAGAAGAGGGTGGCCATACGGGTCCGGAAAAGGGAAAAGAGCCCCAAGTCCAGAGTACCGGACTCTTATTCCCTCTACCGTCTTAGGGATTATCTCGAGGACGACGACCTTGAGTTCATTGCTCATGAGTCGACCCTCAATGAAGGGGAGTAGGCGGCAATCAGGAAAGGTGACCACGAGGCCGATCCTCCTCTAGCTCGGGAACCAGAGGGAGAAACGGAGGTCGCAACCTCCCGAGAAGCCACTCCCGTCCTGAATGAGGTAGCTTGTGTCATTAACATTGTGGAGACGCCGTTCTATACTAAGGCCATGCTCGAAGAGGCTCAAGCGGGCAAAGAAAAATCAAATGAGACGGTGTCGGGCCCAGATAATGCTCTCAACACATTTTTTGACGACATGGACATGGACGCGTTCGAAGACTTTTCCAGTCATGGTCACTTAGAGGTCCCAAAAAAGGATGTGCCATCCAGAGTGGGCGAGTCGAGCTCGAGCCCGAGGCTAGTGAAGCAGTTCCATGCCCCGATCGTGGACCCGGACCGTAAGAGAATGGTCGTTCTTACTATCTCTGAGGATGTCCGGGCCGTGTCCGCTCAGGTGGGCATAGCCAGCTACCTTCGTTTCCTGTTGACCGAGGAGGACTAGGCAAAGGTGAATGAAGTAGGCTCATCGAGCCTCTCCAACGAGGCGCAACGGGCACTAAATCGGGTAAGGCATCTACGCTTCGTACCCCTTGTGATTTTTGCTTAGTTCTAGATATGTTCTAACGAATTCGTTGTTTTTCATGTTTCAGTGCTTCATCATGAAAGCTTTATTCAGTCCCGCTTGGAGATCAGCCAGCTCGAGTTAGATCTCAAAGAGCAAGTATGGAAGAAGGACATGTACAAGGCTCTTAGTGAACAACAAGACGAGGCCCTCAAGGACCTCCAAATTCTCCAAGTCGAGCTAGAAAAAGCTCAAAAGGACGGCTCATCCTTGAAGCGGGAGCACGCCGACCTGGTCGAAAAGGTAAGGATATTTGAGGCCAAGACCGAGAAGTTACTCGTGGTGACTAACAACGCAACTTCGCACGTCCAGAAGAAGGTAGACCTGATCGACCAGCTTCGGGCTTAGATGGACGAGGTCAAAGCCACGACCGAGGCGTGGAAGGGAAGGATGGACCTACTGGCTTCGAAAAAAGAGGCTTCAAAAGAGGAACTGGTATCAGCCAAGGACCAACTCGGGGTGGTAAAGGACAACGCAACAAATGGTCTCAGCTAAATGATAAACTACGGGCACAGGTGAACTTGGCCGTCACAGAACGAGATTCCCTCGGTCAAGAATATGCGGTGCTGAGGTCCAAATTGAAGGTAATTTCTATTGATTCTTCTGAGGTCGAGGAAATGCTGGCCCAGCATAAGGCTGATGTGGAGATAGTCGAGGCCGTCTTAAAGACGAAGATCGAGTACGTAAAGCGGCTATCCCGGAGAGAGACCCTCGAGGAGATCCATGCCCGAGGTTTTGACATGTCGATCGAGATTGAGGAAGCCAAGAGACTCGAGGCTGAGGCAAAGGAACTTTATGAGCCTAAGGGTCCCAAAGGCTCCGAGGATTCCGAGAGTTCCGACGGTTTCGGTGACGAGTCGAGCCCCGGTGAAGACAAAGCGTAAATGCCTTAGTTCTTTTTTAGTTTTTCCTGGTATATTTTCTTTTTTATTTATTTTGAGGTCGTTTTATCGTGCCTTTGTAAATATTTTTTGGAATATAAAATTTCCCCCTTTTGGCAATATCGTATCTTTACTTTCAGTATATATTTGCAATTTCTTATTTGCGTATTATTTCAATTCCTTAGCATAAAATCAAATGTAGTCTAGAGCATCCGTTCTTCGGAGGCTCAAAATGGGACCCGATTTCGATGGCAACTTCGGCTTACTTATGGCTTTGAGTCTTCGATAAAGCCGAAGGTCTTTAAGATGCTTAAGTGTCTTAGACGATGTTTTTGTCGAGGGTAACCTTCTAGTAGGTTTTAATTTTTCATAAGGGCCTTACTTTCCGAGTAAGGACTTCGGACGTCTCCGAGCCATTTTTAGGGCGGCCGTGGCCTTCCGTATTCGAGCACTGCCTTATAGGCTTGTTTCCCCCTGGATTCGGTAGCCCGATTCGTCTGAAGTTTTACCAATCGACAGTCCCCGAGTAGGGGTAGCTCGTGGGCTTTAGGATCCTGGATCGAAGAAGTGAAATGTGCAGTAATAAAGTGTAATATAAGTAAAGATTCCTTTCATTGTTTAACATGTAAGGTACATGATCGGAGGCGCATAAGCCTTGTGTCGTGGCTAGAGTGGACTATATGGGCATGCTTCATATGACCGTTCGACCCTTACAATGAATCCTAACCACCAAGCCTTAGCTTTTGACATATAAAATTTTCTTTTCCCCTGCTAAAGATCTTAATCCAGGGGTAATGGCCCCAAGTATTCAAGGCCGAACTTGTGAGGGCTTGAATACTATTGATTTGGTGTAAACGATCATCAATTCCGATTTAAGGCCGGTCTTCAAAACTAAGGTAGCACATTTTATTGTTTCCTCGTTAAAAACCTTGCTAAAACCCCCACCTGGGGACAAAATTGGTTCAACGGAAAAAGAGTACAACACGTGCTTTCAAATCTAATAGTCATGTTCATCCCTAGCTAAATACCTGCATACGTTAGTTTGTAATGTAACTAAATAAAAAAGGAATTAAGTTCGTACCATAGAAATAGTATGGCTTTAAGTGTGTCACGTTCCAGTTGTTGGGTAATTAATTATACACAGTTTCCTGCTTCGAGTTTATATGAGGCTTTGCCGGTTATTCCGACGACTTTATACGGTCCTTCCCAATTCGGGCCAAGTTTTCCTTTGTTTGGGTTCCTACTGTGTAGTGTTATCTTTCTCAATACCAAGTCCCCAACTTGAAAATGTTGGAGGTTGGCTCTTCGGTTGTAGTCCTTCTTACTCGCTGCTTCTGGGCGGCCAACTGGACCAGGGCGGCCTTTCGCCTTTCGTCCGATAGTTCCAGGCTCATGGTCATGGCCTCGCCGTTTGACTACTCGGTATTATATTGGAAACTAAGGCTCGGTTCCCCTATCTTGACTAGTATTGAGGCTTCCGCCTCATAGAGCAAAGACAACGAGATCGCCCCGGTACTCTACTTCGAAGTCTTACGGTATGCCCACAGAACTTCAGGCAAGATTTCCTTCCATTTTCCTTTCTAACCAGTCAACCTCTTTTTCAGGTTTTGAAGTATAGTTTGGTAAGGTGTTAATAATATCTTCTTGATTTTGTAATCCTCGAAAAACTTACTTATCTTACTGCCAACAAATTGTTTTTTGTTATCGCAAACGATCTCCGTTGGTATCCCAAATAGACATATTATGTGATCCCAGATGAAGTCGATGACTTCTTTCTTTCGGGCATCTCGAATGCATGAGCCTTGACCAATTTGGAAAAATATCGATCATAAATAGTATGCTCCTCGTTCTTCCTATTTCTCCGGTTTGGCGGAGGTTAGTATCAGCGATTGCTATTTAATCTCTTTTTTTTGGGTCGGTTTGATGTTCCTTGATGTCGAAACAACGGGCACCAAAATTACCTCGTCGACAGCAAATATCTCCCTTGCGGCTGGCTGTTCTCCATAGACCGTTTTGACTCCCCCCGATGTGGAAAATTTCAATGCCTTGTGCAAGGTCGAGAGCACCGCCCTCATATTGTGGACCCATGGCCTTCTGAATAGAGCGTTGTAGAATTTTTATTAGTTAGTCCTGGTAAAGCCCCCATGTCCCCTTCGATCACGTAGAACTTCGTTTCTTGGATTGTCCAGGCAGTGTTTATTGGCAAGGTTATCTCTTCTTTCATGGTCTCACATGCCATGTTAAATCCATTCAATACCCGGAATGCTGGTACAATTTGGTCCTATAACCCCAATTGCTCTACGACCCTTGATCTGATGATGTTAGCCGAGCTACCCGGATCAATTAGCACACGTTTTAACTCGAGATTTATTGATAAGTATGGATATTACCAGTGCATCGTTGTGAGGCCGTACGATGTCCTCGGCATCTTCGTCGCTGAATGAAATGGCTCCTTCTGGATGATAATCACGAGTGCGTTTTTTCCCTTGCGATAGATACTTTAGTGTGTTTTATCATTGGCTTGGGGAACATCGACTATTTCCATGATTATGTCGATAACGTGTTGAGGCTCCTCTTATTCGACCTATTTGTTGGCGTCTGTTTTCTTAAAGTGGTTTTGGCTCACTCACTCAGGAATTCTCGGAGGTGCCCGTTGTTGAATAACCAGGCAAATTCTTCTCTTAATTATCGTTAATCTCCGTTCCTGTGACTGTGAGTGACGTGATACTTACACATCAAATTAGGATCTCTCTGGGTAGGGTTAGACTGCAATGGTTGGGTCCACTTGGTCTCTTTGATACACCCTATGGCTGACACGATGCTAGCAGCGTCCACGTTGAAGTTGTACTCTGATAATCTTGGTGCTTTCCTACTCCCGAGCGGCCTGTCGAATCCATTCTTGCTCATCAGAACTCGGCCATTGGGCCCTTGATAGCTTCTCTTCTCGTTCCTTGCGGAGTGACGTCCGGATCCCTTTCCCCTTAGGTCCGTGCCGTTGGTTGATACCGATCTCAGACAGCTCTTGGCCCTTGATCGATGGCTCTCTTAGATCTATCATCGGCCCTGATTGGGTAAACAAATTCAGAAGGGGCCTCAAGTTAGTTCTCCTTGACCCTGATCTTTGACTGATACTTGTTGTGGACGTCGGCCCAGGTTACCGCCGAATACTCCACCAAAATTTTATTTTAGCTGTTGAGAGGACAAGGAACTTCGGGGTTTGAGCCCCTGAGTGAATCCCTTAATAGCCCAGTCATCTGCAACCGGTGGTAGGTCCATCCGTTCCATCTGGAACCTTGACACGAACTCCCTAAACATCTCATTGTCCCTTTGTTTGAACTTGAAAAGATCTGACTTTCTGGCCTTGACCTTGATGGCCTCGGCATGCTCCTTTACGATAGCATCTGCAATGAAATTTGGGGGCAAGTTATGATACCATGTCATTGCTTCCTTGGACAAAGTCTTCCCAAACTTCTTTAGTGACGCCGACTCGATCTCATCATTTTCCAAATCGTTTCCCTTGATTGCGCTTGTATAGGAGGTCACGTGCTTATTTGGATCCGTGGTCCCATTATATTTGGGGATGTCGGGCGTACGAAACCTCTTTAGGATCGACTTTCGCGCCGTGCTCGGAGGAAAAAACGTCTGGATAAACTTGTTGGAGTCTGGTTCCATCAATATCTCGGGTGCTCCCCGGATCTGATCGACCCTAGAATTGTATGTTTCTACCTTCTTGTCATTAGTCTCAATCTTTCTCTCACCCGACTCCACCCGTTTCGTCAATACTTCGAGCATTTTTATCACCTGGGTATTTACCCTCTGCTTCGCTCCGCTCGGCCCCACCCGGTCTCTCAGTAATTTGTTTGTCTCTTCGGGTGCTTTCCTGGGATTGTTCGGGCTCGACCCTATTAGGGGCATGGCTTTAATTTTGCAGCTGTGCTATTTGCCGCTTGTTGAGCCTGCAGCATTTCAAAAATCAGCCATAGGCTCACCCCCTCACCTTCGCCTTCGGGTGCTTCTCGAGCTATTGGTCGGGGTCCCTCGCAAACACTATTTTTGGGATCAGTTGGCAAATTGACGTTGATGGCCACCTACGAGTTGGCATCAATCGGGTCGGCATCTAGGACACCGTTGGGATCGACAGGAAACACATCGTTACTGGGCACCAAACTATTATTTTCACCGTGATGGCCAGATTCATCGTCAACGTTCGAGTGAGCAGACTGAGAGTTTGACATTTTTAGGCTGGCCTGAATTAAGATTTCAAAGAACAAACGTAAAATAGGGTGTGTTACGGTGATTCGTATTAAATTACCACTATTACCCTTAGCCTATAGTGGACAGCAAACTGTTTACCCCAGAATTGGGTAACAATTAAATTTGTATGCGATTTAAAGGATATGTGGTTTAATTTAACACGAATAATTAAGAATATCAGATAAATGAATTAGAGACAAAATAAATGATCAAACCAATCGCGATGTTATGATCAAGCTTGAGCTTAGATTGAACAGTGACCTCGTCCTCGGTTGGACCCTTGGTTCAAGCCTAGTCGTGAATGAAGAACAAAACAAGTGAGCAAAGTTTTTAACGGTAGCTAGTAGGCAAGAATAAACTTTTATTACTTTGAATTACGTGTTCCAATGTGTCAAATCAAAGCTAAACTTTCCCTTTATATATTAGGAGAATTTCAGTCCCGGTACAAGTCTAAACAAGGTAAGAATCTTCTTTCCTCGGTAATTATTGATCCATAATTGATTCTGAACGAGATTCGTGCCGCATTGTCTGGTTGAGGGCAATTATTACGGCCCCTATCAGTCGTGCATAACCGTCCACCGCGTCTTCTGGGGTCTAGAAGTCATACCCGATCCGCGATGCGTCGCTTTACTGCATCCGATGTCGGATATATCGTTCATCATTCCCGAATCTCGACAGATCTTTAACTCCGATTACAATCTTGCGAACCCGTATTCCCCCTTCGTTCTTTCATTGGGGAATCGGGCTAGACCTTGCCCGATTTACCCGCACACACAAGCTACGCCTGTATCAAATGGCAAACTAATTTCTTAGAATTTTTCATATAATATTTCATGCTTGATATCCACTTTTGTTCATGTTTCTTTCCATGAACCTATTACAATGTTCTAGGTTCATATTTCTTTCCATGAATAAAATTTTCAAATAATATCCACTTGGAAACGGCAACGTATTTTCTTCTCACGGAAACTTTATTGCAAATAAAAGGTAAAATACTCCATTTTATGAAGAAGTTCAATGTGTGTGTATATATATATAATCGCACTGTACCGAAGTTAGGCTTTATCTCAAGATAATAATTGGGGGTGTGCATAGGTTGGGTTGGTTCAGAATGTTCAATTATCAAATCAAATCAATGGTGTCGGATTTTTAAATCTATAAACCAAATCAAACCAACAAAGTGGGGTTCTTCAATCTCGATTTTTCTCGGGTTTTTTGGATTTTTTCAGGTTTTCGAGTTTTTCCCCGGTAAAGTCATTATAGCACAAAATATGTAACTTGTGCTCCAAATATTTCTTTAGTCCTAGTAAGATACAATTATATAATGTATTTTTCAAGAAAATTACACAATAATACGAGATTTTTTTTTTTTTTGGTTAAAAAGTCTTTTATTGATGTTAGTTAAAAAGTATTTACAAGAAGGAGGGGGACATGAACCTTACCTCCCCAAAGAAACAAATGTACCTTATCTTATAGTTACAAAAATACAGGATGTGTCCAATAGGTACAAAGTGTGTCCGACCTAAATTAAAGTGATGAATATCTATCTTATAGGGTTGATAGATAAACATCTGTACAAAATCAAAGTGAGATACTTCTAGGTCGCTCATTCTGTTCATGTGTGTTACTGCTTCTAGATGATTGGTATTTGTTCCCTTGTGTGATCTTTCAGCATGTTTGGTGGTGTTCTGGTTCTTGTGTAGGCTATTGTGGGCTGTGGAGTTGCTGATGCTTTCTCTGTCATGATGAATTGCTCCCCTGTTTGTCTGATGATTCATTTGTACAAGAACAGGGACAGATGCTTCTTGGTCGATGAATTGTGTTGGTTGCTGACTATCCTGCTGTGACTGCTGGCTTCTGTTGTTACTGATGTTTCTGTTCTGCACTGTCATTTTTGTTTTCTCTTTCCTGCTGATTG
>MCJB01049204.1:0-21913 GCA_002018475.1 Nicotiana obtusifolia
CCACAGTGAGCGCAGGGTACCCATTATGATAATTACAGTTGGTAACAATGACAATTGTAGGTTACAGTTGGTAACAATGACAACTGATAACCGGAGATGGGTAGATAATACAGTTGGTAACAATGACAACTGTAGGTTACAGTTGGTAACAATGACAACTGGTAACCAGAGCTGGGGAGATTTTACTATTTTTGAATGATATTGAGCCCGAGGGGCAGTTTTAAAGTGCTTTCTTTTACTTCACGTTATTTACTTGAAAGATGCACATGTTTTACCTGTTGAAAGGAGTTTCTACTTGAATTTACACTGGTCTACTATTTCACTGATGTTTCATTACTTCATTATGGATTGCCTTGTGCTTCATGGGTTTTCTTACTTTCAGTCATTATTTATGTGTATTACTCACTGAGTTGGAAGTACTCACATTACTCCCTGCACCTTGTGTGCAGATTCAGGCGTTATCGGTTCCACCCCGAGGTACTGACTACTACTATTGTCAGGGTGGTGATTCAGAGATTACGAGGTAGCTGTCGGCAATCGCAGCCCGTATCTCTTTTATTTTGTTGTTTCCACTTTCTTCAAATAATTGTGCCAAAGATATTGTAATAGTTATTTTATTAATAGGATTGCATTAGTGGCTCATGACTTTGTGACACCCCGATCTGAGGGCTATTGTCGGGATGGTTTACTATATTTTTCCACAAATTACTATTTTTTAACCATACTTATATTGTTTTCGTATTATTTAACTGTTTTAACAAAGTTTAGTTGGTTTGGCTGGCCTTGTCTTCATGAGAGGCGCCATCACGACCGGGTTGGGATTTTAGGTCGTGACGTATAATTCTAATGGTCTCACTATTATCTTACAATCTACCTGAAAAATGTTCTATAACATTAAGAACTATAGAATAGACTATATTTTGCACATTCTCTCCATTCTCCATCTTAACAGCTCCTAAAGTATTTGCTCTTTGACTATTAGTCATATAATTATCCCACCAGCCTTTTAATTGGCCAGTAAACCAGCTATAATCATATCTGCTATAGCTTTCTCCGAATTATTATTCACCTTACAGATAGTATTATACATAAGCATTCTATGCACCTGAATATAAATCTGCCTATCTGTAAAACCATCTATGTTCCATTCATAGATTTCCTTATCACTATAACTCTATGAGAAATAATTTAGCTCAGGTTCTTCTAGTAAAACATCCTGAAAGGTCGGTCTATGATAATAACACATCCTTTGTACTAGTTTTCTAGCAAACTTCTCTGAGATTTTATTAATCTCATCAGAAAGTTTCTCTTTTCTTTCTTCACTAGAAAGATTTTCTAAATTTAAAGGACTTATCTTAAATCATTCAAATTTCTTATTAAGAAGTTTCTCCCAAGTCATCGAGACTTTTCAATTTAAAGTCATTGACTTCTCGAGGGGGTTGGATACTGGCAGTCGCTATTTGCTCCTTAACTTTTATTGTATCCTTGTTACTAATTTGTTGGACTTCTGCTATAAGCTTGTCCAATCTATCGGTGGTAGAAGCTAGTTGTTCACCTAGAATACTCACATAGATGTTCGTATAATTATTCTGAGTCAACATCGTATTCAAATTTCTAGCAGTAATAGTTCCTATATTATCATTAAATAATTTAGAAAAGGCATTATAATATATAACCTTATCTTTTTCTCCCATTTGGAAAGATGTTTGGGGTGGGAAAACAGATTTAGTAACTTCCCTACTACTGAGCTTATAATCTCTTTCTAGCATGGAAATATAACCATTCACATATTTAGACATGAACCAAGGCACAAAAGCTATAATCTTGTTATGCCTACTAATGTCATTATAAAATTATCTTGAAAAAACTTTATTAGTTTTTCATTAAAATTATCAAAAAACCACTTTCTAAAAAGTTTCCATCTAGGTTTTTTAAACTCTACAGAAATTAATTTTCTTGCCGGTGAACCCGGGCTAAAATCTATTTGGTCACTATCCATGTAAACCATTTGAAAAATCCATTTCGGATTCAGTTGGGGTCTGTTATAGCACTAGCAATATTATCTGCTTAAAATACCTGAGACCGCAGGTTGTGACTAGTAAGTCTTTTGTTTTATTTATATACAAAGTTGAAAACAGAGATTGTTTTTACAAGTGAGCAAGATGCGTTTATCCGAGAGAACCTGATATCAAAAACCCCTCCCTCTATTTTGAAACATATGATCCTTATAAAATGGAGCTTGAAAAGAAGAAAACAAAAATTGAATAGTAATGGCCGGCAAAATAATTACAGGTGTGGCCAAAAAATTAAAAACGACAATTTACTTTATAAAAGCATATTTGATTCCCAGCACTATATCATGGTGGGGTCTTCTGCTTTATAAAAGCTAATTTGTTTTATTACCCTAATAATTCTTCAATGGGGCCTTTAATCTTTATCAAACAACTGTATAGCACTACCAATATTATGTGTGCTAGTTTTTATAACATCAATTCTATTATTTTCTCTAATTTGTGATGTAGATGCTCTTGAAGGAAAATCTACCTTATAATCAACAGGTGAGATATAAGAAGATTAGATCTAGTTAATCTAGATGAATAAATGATATTATCAATTTGATCGAGTTCATTGTACCTGATCTTAACAGTTCCATCATAAGCTTGTTCTACTTCTGTGATTTCACTGTTAACATTATTTCTGGGAACTATTGCTTCCTCAATGACCCATTCTTTTTGAAAATCTATTTCATCTCACTTAATAGGTCTTCTGCTAATAACTTTAGATCTTCCAAAATTAGTTTCTATCAAAATAGTTTCATTTTTGAAATCCATGATTTTTCACATAGGATTCAGCGTATATAAAGGCTTGTAATAAATCCTATAACAAATGCATATAACTTCAGTTCCAGGCAAATAATCATAATCATGGAGCTTAATACTTAATATTAAAGCAATTAGTGAATTATCATCGCTTAACGAAACCTGCAAATTAGGATAGGCATTAAAATAAACAGGATCATAAGCCAAACTTGTTTGAACCGTTCCTATAAGGGACTTCTTCCAATTTTGGTTCCTACCATCCCTAAGTGTTGCTATAAAGCTCTCAGATAAACCTCTTAATGTAAGGGGCTTAAAGGCAACTTGTATTAAACCTATATGCAAGAATTTATGAGTTTTTCTATAAGGGGCTAAATCATTTTCAGATAATAATCTGAACGTAGCATGGTCACTATCTACAGTGATGGTCTCTTCAGTAGTTTTAATACTAAAGCATGCTGCAGAATAGCTCAAGATTCCTATGTTTAACACTTAAGTATTTAGCCTATCATTTAGGCTAAATTTCTAACTAATAAAATTTAAAAAATAAAAAGAGAAATTAAAAAAACCTGAGACCGCCGGTTGTGACCAGTAAGTCTTTTAATTTTATTGATGTACAAAGTTGATATATCATAATGTATATCAAAAAATTTATTTTTCTTCTTTGTATATCTCATCGTTTAACACAATTTCTTGTAGATATACACAAATATATATTCTAAAATTTTATTTTCCTTATTTGTATGCCAATTTCTCCTCCTTTATGGTCTTCAAAAAGTAGTTTCCCACTAACACTGAGATACATAGTGATATTGCGCCCTCGCCTTCCTTCCGTTGGCAGAAACATATTAATCTAGTCCATCTGTAGCGTTTGTATAGGATAAAATATGATATGTCACGTGGTCGTCTAAAGGGAGGACAAGTTGGAATGACCAAAGACCGAACACAGTCATTCCGTTTACATCCGGAAAGGATAACATTCATAAAGGTGTGTTAAATACTCTGCGCCCAGTAATGTTTAATAGGGAATATTCTGCAGCATTAAGAGCTATGGTCCATTACAAAGAATTTGGCATTTATGTTCACCTTTACATCTTCATCAATGACCCTCATAATTGACATTAAAGGAGGACATGATCCTAGGACTTCCTTCCCTAGACATAGCTATATAAATAGTGAGCTCAGTGATCATTCTAAGGGGGATGAATTTTCTGGCTAAACTTATACTCTATTATATACAAAGCTTTATATAATTTTACTTTCTTTCTTTTTTATCTTATCATCACTGTGCCTGGAAACATTGTCCCCGAATTGTCATCTCTGTTGTTTTCATCTATATTTCAAGACTAAGTATTATACATTTCTTCAATTACTGTATTATTTCTGGATCAAATTAATTCACTTGTCTAGGAACCACGTATAAATTCAAATGTACCATTTTACGGGTAAACCGTTTGGCGCTCACCGTGGGGCCTAGACATCCATGCAATTAAATTGATCCTTGCCTTTTATACTAACGTCTTTTGATTACTTTGTCTTAGAAACTGTTAACGACACACGCAACCCAGAAATTCGAGGGGATCAACCTCAATTCGAGGGTTCAATCAGTGTCACCCGCAGTGAGGGGAATGACGCCACGTTGGTGCATGCCAGGCGGTACCCTCAATAGGTTCGGGAGACAACTCCAGATGATGCTGATGAGGAGCATGTAGCAGATGCAGTGAGGGTCTTGCAAGAACAACAGGAAATCATCCTAAGCCATCTCACTCTGCAGGATCAAGTTATGATGGAACTGAAGCAAGCGCTATCAGGTGCTTCAAATAATGCAAACAACGAGATCCAATTCCTCCCGTTGTTCCCACAGACCAAACAACGTAGAGAGTCGACAACAACACTCTCAAGGATGAAGTTGGCTCTAATGGGGCTTGGGGGGGGGGGGAAGATCCGGTCTCAACAATGAGAGAGATCCATTTAAGTATGAAGTTTTGCGGTTTGTGAGGGAAGTAAACACCCACATGGATAAAATCCCGGGCGCGCCACCAGTGTTGAAAAGCCTGAACTCGAAGAAGTATATTCAATTACCGTACAAGACGAGTGTGGCACCAAAATTAATCCAGAAACAATTCAAAATGCTTGAAATTCCAAAGTATGATGGAACTTCAAACCCATAGGAGCATATTACTACCTACACAACAGTGGTGAAAGGAAATGATTTAGCTCCTCACGAAATTGAATTTGTGTTGCTAAAGAAATTTGGCGAAACTCTCACGAGGGGAGCTTTAACGTGGTATTCATTATTACCCGAGCATTTCATAGATTCCTTTGAGATGCTCGCAGATTCTTTCATTAAGGCTCATGCCGGGGCCAGAAAAGTGCAAGCCCGGAAGGCCGACATATTCAGAATCGCACAAGGAGAATCCGAATTATTGCGAGAGTTTGCTACCCGATTCCAGAAAGAAAGAATGTTGCTCCTGGCTATCCTGGATGAATGGGCAGCCGAAGCATTCACCAAAGGATTGAATCCAAGTAGTTCTGACGCTTCCCAGAAATTGAAAGAGAGCCTGCTTGAGTTTCAAGCAACAACTTGGGAAGATGTTCACAACCGGTACGAGTCAAAGATAAGGATTGAAGATGATCAAGTCGGTTATGCTTCATTTGCCAAAGGACGGGAGAAGAGCAGAGAAAAATCAAAGGATGACTACAAAGCAGATAGACGAACTTCGAGACGTCAATTTTTGCCCTACAAGCGGACCGAAGGACGCGGCATAAATTTTCAAGCAGCAAACAAGTTCACCGTTGACAAAGGGACCGATCGTGGTCGAAATAATAGATCACTTCAAGATAAAGAAACGCCAAGGGCTCGGGATCTTCCTTATCCCAGGTTACCAGAATATAACTTCAACGTCAGTGTAGTAGAACTGGTGTCAGCCATAAGAAACATTGAAGAGGCACGATTCCTAAGACCTATGAGATCCAATTCCAGCTAGAGGGATCCCAACTTATGGTGTGAATACCACGGGACGAACGGTCACCGAACAGGGGACTGCTGACACCTCAGGGAAGAGTTGGCAACATTATTGAAGAATGGTCAACTTTGAGAATTCTTAAGTGATTGAGCTAAGAACAAGTATGGTCGCTACAGAGACAACATGGAACCTTCGAAAGCAGGAAAAGAAACCCCACGCCAAACGATCAATATGATCTTCGAGGGGGAATAAGATTAACAGGGTCACCTTGTCAGCAGCAAAGAAGACGAAAGTATCAATAACTCATAGTAAAAGACTCCGGGAAGACGATATCACTTTCATGGAGGAGGACGCAGACGGATTGCTGTTACCACACAACGACGCACTGGTAATTTCATTAAATGTGTTAGATTTTAAGATTAAACGTGTTCTAATGGATCCATGAAGTTCGGCAAATATAATACAATGGAGAGTACTGGAACAAAATAAACTCACTAGAAGCATTATTCCGGCAATAAAGCTCCTCGCTGGATTCAACCTTGCAAGTGTGATGGCCCGTGGAGAGATCTTGCTGCTCACGAACGCTGAAGGGGTAATGAAAACAACCGTCTTCTAAGTAGTAGATGGTGATATAGGATATAATATCATCCTAGGGAGGCCATGGTTACACGAGATGAAAGTTGTACCTTCAACATATCACCAATTTCTAAAGTTTCCAACACCCGAAGGAATCAAGCAGATAAGAGGTGATCAACCGGCATCAAGGGAGGTAAATGCAATCTCAGTTTCCAGTAGCAAAGGGAAGGAGCGCACGACATAGGAATTACGGGAACCGGCACCTTTTCCTGAGTTAGAAGAAGTTAGTCTGGGGCAGAGTCGTCAGAACAATATCAGGTGCCGAGATATTTCTAAGTTCCGGACGGCGGAGGAACTAGAACAAGTAGCATTGTTCGAAGAATTCCTAGAAAGAAAATTTCATTTGGGAACGGGATTGCACCCCGAGCTCAGGTCTGGTTTTATTGAATTCCTTAAACTTAATGCTGATTGTGTGCACAAGCTGAGTTTGGATCCCAACGTACCACCAACACGGCAGAAGAAACGCCCTATTGCCGAGGCCAGAAATAAATTCATCAAAGAAGAGGTAACTCGTTTGCTTAAAATCGATTCGGTGAGAGAGATAAGACATCCAAACTGGCTTGCTAATGTAGTAGTAATTCCTAAGAAGAACAATAAATTTCGCATGTGTGTAGACAATAAAGATCTTAATAAGGCGTGCCCGAAAGACTATTCCCACTGCCAAATATCGATCAAATGATTGATGCCACGACTGGGCTCGAGTTGATGAGTTTCCTTGATGCTTATTCCAGGTACAACCGGATTAAGATGAACTCGAAATATTAGGAAAAAACTTTGTTTATAACAAATTTCGGTACATATTGTTACAACGTAATGCCTTTTGGGTTAGAAAATGCCGGAGCCACTTATCAACGGCTCGTAAATAAGAAGTTTGAATAAAAAAAATTAGGACCACGGAAGTTTATATAGACGATATGCTCGTTAAGTCTTTGAATGCAGGTGACCACCTTAAGCATTTAAAAGAAACATTCGACATACTGAGGAAGCATAACATGAAACTTAACCCCAAGAAGTGCGCTTTGGGGGCAGTTCCAGTAAGTTATTGGGTTTTTGGTCTCACAAAGGGAATTGAGGTAAACCCCGACAAAATCAAGGTCATAGACGATATCCCGGATCAATTGTCAAACGTAAAGGAAGTCCAAAGACTCACAGGAAGGTTAGCAGCTTTGAGCAGGTTCATTTCCCGGTCGTCGGAAAAATGTCATCGCTTCTTCACATTGCTCAAAAAGAAGAATAATTTCGAATGGACACCAGAGTGCCAACAGGCTCTGATGGACCTGAAGAAGTACTTATCAATCCCTCCATTGCTCATGAACCAAAAGAAGGTGAAACATTGTTAGTCTGCCTCGTGGTTTGAGAATTTGCGGTAAGTGCGGTTTTAGTCCGAGAGGACGAAGGTACGCAATTTTTCATTTGTTACGTTAGGAAAATTTTAATGGGAGCATAAAATTGCTACTTGGAAAAATTGGCCTTAGCTTTGGTATTCGCCGCTCGGAAGCTGAGGCCCTACTTCCAATGCCACCCGATAGCTGTGGTGACTACTTTTCCTTTGCGGAACATCCTCCACAAACCCGAACTCTCGGGTAGATTGGCCAAATGGGCTTTCGAAATGAGTGAATTCGACATAGAATATAAACCAAGGACTGCAATTAAGTCACAATTTTTGGCTGACTTCGTGGCCGATTTTAGTCCGGGACTACTAACTCTAGCATCCAAGGAGGCAATAATTGTGTCGGAATCGATATAGGGGGTCTGGACCTTATTTACAGACGGAGCTTCCAACGTAAAGGGGCCTGGACTCGAAATAGTCTTAATCACACCTTCGGGGGAAACCCTAAGGCAAGCCATCAGAATAATCCCTTTAACTAACAATGAAGCAAAGTATAAAGCTTTGATTGCAGGGCTCGAATCGGCCCGGGGACCTAATTCCGAGATTATCAAAATCAAATGTGACTCACTGCTAGTGGTAAATCAGGTTTACGGGATCTTTGATACAAAAGAAGAACGTATGCAACAATATGTGGTAAAGGTCCAGGCTCTTTTGGCATGATTTCAGGACTGGTCAATCGCTCATATCCCGAGGGAGGATACTATAGAAGCAGATGCATTAGCAAACTTAGGATCATCGACAGAAATAAAGGGATAGGGGTCTGGAATGGTGGTACAACTGTTGAGCTCAGTCCTGGATACGGATGGTTACAATGAGGTGAATTCGGCTAGTCTAGTTTAGGACTGGACAAATGAAATAATCAACTACCTCGAGCACGGAAAGTTGCCCGACAATCCCAAAGCATCACGGGGGTTACGTGCCAATGCTGCACGTTATAGCTTCAGGAAGGGTCAATTGTATAGAAAATTTTTCCAAGGCCCGATGGCCCGGTGTTTAGGAGCGTCAGAAACTGACTATGTCATGAGAGAAATCCATGAAGGGATATGCGGCAATCACTCAGGCGCAGAGTCTTTGGTGCTGAAATTGGTACGAGTAGGATATTATTGGCCTCGCATGGAACAAGACGCCAAAGATTTCGTATGAAAATGTGATAAGTGCCAATGCTACGCATCACTAGTTCATCAACCAGTGGAACCCTTACATTCGGTTTTGTCCCCTTGGTTGTTCATGAAATGGGGGATGGACATTGTCGGATCGCTGCCACCGGCTCCCGGGAAGGTAAGGTTTCTTTTAATTTTGACTGATTATTTTTCTAAATGGATGGAAGCATGTTCTTATCAGAAGATCAGAGAATGCAAAATGGTCGATTTCCTGTGGAAGAATATAATTTTCAGGTTCGAAATACCAAAAGAGATAGCATGCGACAATAGGCCATAATTTATCGGTGCAAAAGTTACAAAGTTCCTCGAAGACTTGAAAATAAAGAGGATCACATCTTCTCCTTATCATCCAAGCGCAAATGGTCAAGCAGAGTCAACAAACAAAATAAATATTCAAAACCTCAAGAAAAGGTTGGAAGCAGCAAAAGGCAAGTGGCCCGAAGAATTGCCCGGAATTTTATGGGCCTATCGAACAACAGCCAAATCAAGCACAGGAGAAGCTCCTTTTTCCCTTGTTTTCGATGTTGAAGCCCTAATCCCGATAGAAGTGGGCGAACCCCCTCTTTGAGATATTCTCAGACAAATAAAGAATCGAATAACGAAGCAATGCTAATCAACTTGGAACTGCTCGAGGAACGCAGGGACATAGCGCATGAACGGATAGCAGCTCAAAAGCAGAGAATGGAGCGATACTATAATCGAAGAGCCAACTTCCATTATTTCAAAGTAGGAGAATTGGTTCTAAGGAAAGTAACCCATAGTACCACGGAGCTCAACGTGGGGAAGCTAGGTCCAACATGGGAAGGTCCCTACCGAATTTCAGTTATCACTGGGAAAGGCTCATACGAGCTGGAGAACCAGAATGGAGACAAGTTGCCCAGCAACTGGAACGTGGTACACCTCAAGAGATATTATTGCTGATGAACATTATTCAAGCGGAAAGTATTTGCCGCATTCTTTTTCCCTTCGTTCAGTTTTTGTCCCAATTGGGTTTTTCTAGCAAGGTTTTTAATGAGGCAGCGATAGAAAACATACTACAAAGACAACAGCAATAAGACCTTTGATAACAAGGCAAATAAACAAGCTTACACTCGGGGATGATTAAATAATCTTTGGTTCTATAGAAAATTCCCACCAGGAAGTTAAGTTTGTTACTGAACAAGGGTACTTGGCCGTTCGCGGCACAAACCACTGGAGGATTGTTAGGTATTCTTTCGATCAATAGCATGGATTCCTAAGGGGAAGTAAGGTATGTTGCCGACCGAAGGATTACCTAGCAATTCATTGGTGGAACCTTCAAAGATACAAGACTTCCAGTGTTCCAATTCGCTCTCTCCATAGTTGAACACTGGGGGGATGATATGCAAATACGACAACAATGACCGCCACGTCAATCGGGGAACGAAAATCTGGAAAAAAAAATGCATCATCGGGACCGAGGACTACGCAGCCAGCCCCATAGAAACACGGTGTACAAGATAGCCACAAGTAATGGCTATTTCTTTTCTACATAGCAAGATGCTTATGTATTTTTTGCTTATTATCTTTTTTCTTCTTTGAACAATGAGCTAACTTTGTCATTTGAAAGTTAAACAAGTACTTCAAATGTTAGTGTCGTAATGAACAGGAGACATCCTCTTCAAGAGCACCGTAAACATAAGAGGGCCCTCTCTTTTAAAAACCCTCACGTTAAAGGGTTGGTTTTGGAAGAATCAATGCCCGGAATCTAAAATTTCATCGGTGAAAAGTACGCCTGAAGCCGCATATGAAAAGGACGCAAACTTGCGCAAATATTCATAGAAACCCTCACGTAAAAGGGAAACTTACCCAAATATTCATAGAATCCCTCACGTAAAAGGGAACTTGTGCAAATATTCATAGAGACCCTCACATAAAAGGGATAATATTCGGAATCAAAATGCTTTGAAGAAAATTCATCCAAGACTACACGTAGTAAAGCGCGAATATAACAACATGCGCAGAATGCTTGAGCAAGTGTCAAAGTTAAAAGCTTACATGGATATTCAAATGAAAGTAAGACTCAAATGATACTTGAGCAAAAAATATGTCTTTATTTACAATAACGGGCCAAAATGATAAAAATACAAAATGGGAAAAGAAAGAAAAAGATAAATTGCAGCGCCTCCAGAACCAGGAAGAAGAGAAGTATCTGCATCCCCGAGAAAAGTAGGTGGTTCCACTGATGGCTCAACATTTTCCCCAGTTTGGTCTTCGGCATCATCGCCTTCCGATCCCTCTTCAGTTTTCGAAAACTTAGAACCAGAATCAGAAGAACCTGGAGCATCAGATTGCGCCCAGAGTCCATTTTTTGCAGCCAACTCAAGCTCTAGCAATTTCGGCATCAACGTCAATGATTACAGATTTGGCCTCTTCCAAGGTTTTTCTCCTCATACTATACATGGAATAAGTTTTTTCAACAATGAGGGAAGCCGCTCAGCGCTTAAGTTCTTCTTTGAGTTGAGTAACCTCAGCAGAAAGGTTTTCCTGGGCAGATCTAGCAGATTTTAGGCTAACATCGAGCTCGCGAACAGCTGAACTAAAGAGCCTATTATTCTTGATAGTTTTCCTATACTTCTCTTCTAGCTGGGCATGTTTCGTTCCACAGCAGCAAGCTCTTCATCTTTGGAGTATCAAGGCTGCTTACAAGTTAATCACTATTTTAGCTGAGGCGGCCTCACGATCGGTTGCAGCAAGAATGGCGTTCTGGACTTCAGCCCATTTGGCCTTGGCTTCTTCAAATCTAACCCTCAGCGGCCCAATTTCTTGGCTAAGGGTTACCACTTCCTGCTCACTTTGCTGCAAATGAGCCTCCAAAACGACGGCCTCAGTAGCTCTAGTTTCCAGCTCCAAGAGGCGGAGAACAGTTTGGTCCCGTTCCGCCAAAAGTTGATCCTGTTCAGAAGCAAGTTCTTCCTTCTCCGGAATCAACCTTTGAAAGCCCTCAGAAGCAAGAAAGTAGGCCTACAAGATAAGAAGAAGTAAAACTTAGAACACATTCATAGTAAAGTAGAAGGAGTAATGAAGGAAGAAAAGAGTGTACCACTGCGGAGCTGTGCATGGCATTGTTCAACAAGCACTCTCCCGAGAGTGCTTGAATCTTTTCCGTCCTTTTCTGAAGCCACAGGCTTCAGATAATTAGCAAGCTCCACCCGACCGGGATAGCAAGTTGCATCTGGTAGAGACCGAAAACGTAACGTTCCTCCTCCTTTGTGGATCTTCAAAAGGGGTAGCATAATTTTGCCCCAAATTCCCATGAACGGGGGACTGTGGAAAAGGAACATCTTCTTCATGGTCAGGTGCAGCCGATGGAGGTGATGTAGTAACTGCAGGTAGAAGAGTGGATAAAGATGGAAGTGATGTAGCAGTTGCTATTGCTGGTGAAGGTGGAGATGAAGCTGATGGAGTTGAAGCTGCATCAAATGCAGTGCCGGCTGATAAATGCTCGCCAACCAAAGACGACGAGGACTTGGTACTCAGCCCCGCAGAATCGGTTACAGAAATTGGGGCCCAGAAATGGGAGTTGGCATTTTCTACCAAATCAAATTCTCTCCAAAGTGCCGAGTAAGTGCTTCCTGAAGCATCCTCGCTGCATCAGCAGGATCAGCCAAAACGTCCTCCTCGGAGACAGCAACAGAGCCCGCAGGTAGACCTAATTTTGTGAACTAGTCAGAAGGGTTCAATCAAGTTCTTCATATATAAAAAATAGGAGTAAGGTAAATTAAAATTACCATGATTTTTTGTCTTCCACCCGTATTTAAGGGCCAGTTCTTTCCACAAATGACTTTCGGGCGTCGTAACGTCCAAAATCTTTTGAACCTACCGGTCCAAACCTGCTACCACTGTTGAGATCCATCGATTTGCTAAAATATGCGAAGGGTGAAGAGTTGATACGACTACAAAGGAATGTCTAGTTAAAAGAAATACAAAACAAAGAATGTACGAGTGCATTTCCAAGCAGCCGGAAAGGATGAAGCCGTTGTCGGAATGATGTCATTGTTGGCAACTACAACGAACTGTTCCATCCACCCACGGTCATTGTCATCATCCATGCTAGATAAAAAAGCATGGTGGCCACACTTGCAGAGGTTTATCATTCCCCCATGAAAGATTTTGGGGGGAATAAAGATTCATTATATGAGCTAAGGTTAGCTCCTCTCTAGTTTCCTGGCACAAGCGCCGAAGACAGGCGACCGTCCTCCACACTGAAGGTCTTACTTGTGCCACACACACTTGGTAGCGAAGGCAAAACTTCGAAATCATGGAATCAAGCTCTCCACTTAAAGAAAACACACCCAAAGTAAAGGGATACGTGTGAAAGTATGTAAAACCTTCCTTGGGAAGGGTCACTCGCTCTGATAGATCAGGATCGATGATATCCAACTCATGGTAGCGACAGTCTTCCTTCATAGCAGGGATACTGGAAGGAAGAATGGAAGAAGGGTACTTACTAACAGCCCATGTACCAGGGTTAGCAGTAGGGAATTTCTCTTCAACGCCCTTTGTGGTACTGAGTTGTCTTGGGATGACGGAATCCACCATTGGAGGAACAGAGCCCTTGGTTTTGTTCTTGTTCTTTGTAGAACCAGCGCGCTTAGAGGAATAAGCCATTGAAAAAGAATAAGGAAAAGGTTTTGTGTTTGAAGAGAACTAAAGAAAGAATATAAAACAAAGATGCAAATCAGGAGTTCGAGAAATTATGAAGTGCAAAGGAAAAGAATATAGCATATAAGGAAAATCTTGGCGGCCAAATTCATGACCATGATTACCTCGATAATCGGCAAAAGTTATGCTGAATCATAGGATGATGCGTGTTCGGGGCATTAAATGCGAAGAGACGTGCGTCTAATCAATTGTCAGTAACCTTCAGAGGAAGTTATTGTAATTCCCGCCAAAAAGGTTTTTTTTATCCCGGTAACACAAAGTTATGTCACCGGAAAGCAGGGGGAATATCTGTATAGGGTAAAATATGATATGACACGTGGTCATCTAAAGGGAGGACACGTTGGAATAACCAGAGACTGAACACAGTCATTCCATTTACCACTAAAAAGGGACAACATTCATAAAGGTGTGTTAAATACTCTGGGCCCGGTAGCGTTTAATAGGGAATATTCTGCAGCATTAAGAGCTACGGTCCGTTACAAAGAATTTTGCATTTATATTCACAGTTACGTCTTCATCAATGACTCTCATAATTGACATTAAAAGAGGACATGATCCTAGGACTTCCTTCCCTAGACATAGCTATAAATAGTGAGCTCAGTAATCATTATAGGGGGGGGGCAAATTTTCTGGCTAAACTTATACTCTATTCTATACAAAGCTTTATACAATTTTACTTTCTTGCTTTTTGATCTCATCATCACTGTGCCCGGAAACACTGTCCCAGAATTGTCATCTCTGTTGTTTTCATCTATATTTCAAGGCTAAGTATTATACATTTCTTCATTTATTGCGTTATTTTTGGATCAAATTAATTCACTTGTTTAGAAGCCACGTATAAATTTCAACTATCCGTTTTACGGGTAAACAGCGTTGAGGAACATAAAAAAAATTGACTTGAATTAATAAGTTCATGATTTGGAGCAACCTTAAATAATTTTCTCTGTAATTTTTGAATTTTGAATTGTCATTATGACAGAAGAAATTTTTGTGCTTAATTTTACGTGATCAACTTTCAATTGACTCTTGAAAAAGAAAACCGTCCTATCCATTCAAGTTTAAACTTTAAAAACGATTCCCAAGAATTGTAGTCTAACAATTAGAAACAAAAATATCTCACATGGGGATGAATTCATCAGTTTGTGGCCTTGAGTTTTTCAGTCTTAACAAGTTCTTGTTTGTGTTGAGTCTTGCCCGAACAAGAACGATAAGAGTGAAGAAAGACAGAAGAAGAGATAGTGAGTATGGAGGTAGTGAAGGCCATCGAGTGACAGTTTTCGGCAATTTTGTGGTGGAATTGGGAGGAGAAAGGGAGAGGGAGACCACAAAGAGAGATAGAGAGGGGGTTACAGAAAGAGAATAAATAGGAAAATAGGGTTTTTTTTGGGTTGTCTTTGCCAAATATAATCTAAGGCCAAAAATATACCAATTACTATTATGGCTTTTTCCTTACTATATAATATTTTAAACTTATTTACCAAAGACTTAGATTTGTTTTTTACCCGCTATAACCATGATTTCTTTACAATTTACATACAATTCCTTTAAAGAGTCTCATTCCAGCTGTGTTTTCCTTCTTTAAAGCGTGATTCACGCAAAGGGGAAGCAAAGAAAATAACCTGGGTTTGCAACAGAAGATTCGATGAAGTGAGGGTAAAGATTGAATAAAGCGGTAATCTCCAATCAAGGTAGAGATAAAAATGAGGTTGAATAGAGGAAACCAATACCATTTATTCTTTTGGCTTTTTGCCCTCACGAGGCACCCGCTAGGTTTTCACTAGTGTCTCTCTCTTATCTGCTAGTCCAATGAGAGGGTCTCTATAAAATTGACAAAAATCTTACGAACCACGAAGGGAATTGTACTTGTACTTTCTATTAGGAGTAGTACTAAAGTGAGAATCAGCGTGTAAAAACGTTGAAATTTTGAGTTCATTAACTTTTCACCCTTTTATAGTCATTGTTAAGGTTGTTATAGGGCGCTAAAGCAATCTGTAAAATTGAATCATTGATTTTCAGTTCAAACAAACATGAATCAGGGCCCATAAGTCGATTTGGAATTCATTCTCTGTTTTTTTTAACAAATCGAGTAAGAAAAAGATAATGTATGGTACAACAACATACAAATTAAAAATAAATTTACTACAAATTTGCTACATTTACAACATACAAACTAAAAATAAATTTCATACAACTAATTATATAGTATACAGCTTATTTATAACTTATCTACAACTTTCATACATCATTTGTACCAGTTAACTATAACTACAACATCATACAACTTATGTACAATTTTAATACAAATTTATACAATGTCTTTTGTACGTATTTTGTATATGAGTTGTATATATTTTGTATACGGCATTTTCTTCTTCTTCTTCTTCTTTGAAATTCCAATTAAAACTCCTCTCTTAATATAATTTTGATACATATCAACAACTTATCTATAAAATGATATTATTAATAACTTAAATACAAATCTCATACAATGATTCATACAGTATATAACTAATTTTCAACTTTCATACAATATTCAAATAAAAAAAATATGAAACTACAATAGAATACAACTTAAATACAATTCTAATACAATTTGTATGTATATAGTATGGCATGTCTTCTTCTTCTTCTTCTTCTTCTTTTTCTTCTTCTTCTTCTTCTTCTTCTTCTTCGAGTTTCAATCTGAAACCCAGTAAAATTCAACTCGAATCTTCGCCAAGCACCCTCAAAATTGATATATAAACTCCAAAGAATATTCCCAATTGTTTGCAACAACACCCAATCCAAACAAATAATATTTTTAAAAATCCAAATTTGAATTCAAACCTTCGAAGCTTTTTAATGTTTGTCAATGGTGGGGAGCCATACACCTTCAAAATTTATTGATTAATAATTTCAATTCGAACATCAATTGTGCAACATGAAAGAAAATTACTAAATTAAAATTTTATATTAAAAAAATTGAAATTCATTGATGAATTCCCTGGAAAAAAAAAGAGAGGATAAAAACAAAGAAAAATGAAGGAAGAAAAATTGGGGAAAGAACAGAGGAGAGGATGAGAGAGAGGTGGAGAGAGAGAAAGAGAGACGGTGAGAGAGAGTGCGCAGGAAAGGGTGAAAATAAGTATTAATGAGTATCCCTTTATAATAGGAATTTAATAGGGAGGGTAATAAAGTTTTGTATGTAGTATAGGAAGGTAAAAATCCCTTACTATTATATATTGTCACCTGGTGCCAATTTCTTATCCTTTTCTCTAAAAAGGATCTTAGGCCCACTACGATCAATATACAAGTTTAACCCAGCCTTGGTCCATTAATTTTAAAGAGGGCGGGCTAGATCAATATGCTAATGCGCTGGGTTGGGCCAGACATGGACGGGCTAGGTTTAGGCCTCATTTGTTTGTTTTTTTAAGATTAAGACGTCTGAATCTGAATACATATTTGAATATCAAGATGCGTAATAAGATTAAGACATCTAAACGTGAATACACATCTGAATAGTAAGATGTGTATTAAGATCTGAATACTAAATGATTAAGACTGTTTGATTTATAACATTTGAATGTATAAAATTTATCTTTATTTGAAAATTAATAAACATAAAATTCAAATGAAATACTAATTAATCTAATATTTTATTAATAAAATATATAGTTTTTTAACATATGGCAGTGGCTGGCGGTGATGGCTAACGATGGTGCTTGTGAATGCCGGCTAGAGGCGGTGGTTAGTGATAGTTTTGGTTGATGGTGGTGGTTCAGGGTAGTAGCTAATGATGATTGGTAGCGGTTGCGATTATAATGAGGATGGTAGTGGTGGATGGTGATAGTTAATAATGGCAGGTGGTGGTGGTAATTGTGATTGAGGAAGGTGGTAGGTGGTGGCAATTTATAATGATGGGCAGTGCTGACTATGGTTGTCGATGGTGATGGAGTGGTTAGTTGTGATAGTTGAGGTAGATGAGTATTGGTTGTTGTAGAGAATGATGGTGGTGGGAGTGGTGAGGATGGTGGGTGGTGGTAGTTGACAATGGCAACGGCTATGATTGAAGATGATGGTGGTGGCGGTTGAGTATGTTGGTGGTGGGTGGCATGGTAATTGATAATGATAGGCGATAGCGGAATTTAATAGCATCTATTAAATTAAGTCTCTGTTATAGATCTTAATCATACGGACTTATTCAGACTCATTAAGTAGTTGTAAAGTAAAAAAACAAACACACTTCATGATTAAGATTTGAATAATTAAGATTCAGATTTTAAATACAAACGAACTTATTATTTGAAATTTGAATGATTAAGATTCAAACCTTGATTAAGTGCAAAACATTAGTCCTGACATGTTAGAAACTTCCTTACCCTTCTATGCATACAATGCATCTGCTGCCCCTAAGGGGTAAAATTATAGGGTAAAATTGGAGAGAATAACAAGGGCAAGAAGCCAACAAGTAGGTTAAAAGAGTACGTAGTGGGAAGTTGGTAAATGAGTTTCATAATGCCGTAATGGTCCCAATTCCCAACTTGGATTCATTATTTATCTCTTCAGTTGTTGGGACTGTTGCAGCTCTCTCTTCAGTTTCCTCTTCTTCTCCAACCATCTTCATATACCTTCCTCTGCACTTTCAGATTTTATTACTCTTCGGGACCAATATATTTCATTTTCTTTCTTTTTAGTACTACTACAGGTTCATAAAATAACAAGAAACTCAGCACCATATAATTGGTGCTAAGACTATTAGCCCAACTGATGTTTGGCATAAACGATATAAAATTCTATGTGAATCATCTCATATTTGGCTCTTATTTTATGAAATTGGGATGTTAATTGCGTCGATTCATGTTAATGTAATGTGTTTTTATGAGTAGGAATGAGTCGGGAGCAATTGAGGGCGAAATGGGCAAGAAATGAGCCAAAACGAGATGAAAATGGACCAAGGAGACACTGGGCGCCACAGGCAGCGCCTGGCGCCACCTGTGGCGCTGGAGGCAGAGAGGTTAAAAAAGTCACTGGTTGCTGCGCCCTGGGGGGCGCCTGGCGCCAGCCAGGGCGTCGACTGCGGGGAAGTGTCCTAATCCGTCTAGGTGACCCCTAATTCGACCCCAAACCTTTCCCAACTCCTATATAACACCTCTAAACCCACCTTGGAAGGGAAGAACGTGATTTTGGAGCCAACAAAGCTACGGAACATCACAAAAACACAATCGATCTTAAGTTCATCAACTCTATCTAGTATTTTTATTAGTTTTTCAATACTTCATCTTTTGATTTTGTAGAACATGAGTGGCTAATCACCCCTTGTTCTGGGGTTGTGATTAGCCATGAATATTGTGGTTCAAACTTGACGATTTCGTGTTTATAATTCATGTTCATATGGTTGTTTCTTCAATTCTACGCCTAATTGCTTAATTGCTTTGGCCATCAATTGAGTTCTATCAATCATCTATTCTATGTTTGGGAAAACTATGTTTAGATTAGAAAAAGAATTGAAGAAAGCATGTTCTTAACCTTTTAAGGGGGGCGGATTCATGGTTAGGATAGGAATATACTTAATCACCATGCTTAATTAAATATCGTATTTTTATTGCATTCTTTATAGATTAATTCCATAGGAATATACGTGTTAATCTTGTTAAGAATAGGCGAATAGTACTTCGGAAGAAGGCTATGAGTATATTTATCGATTAATTAGCAACCATACATGAATTATATGAACGGAAAGTCAATTAGAACGCAATAGGATTGGAAAAATAATCACAACCCTGGAATATTTGTTTTATTGATTACTAAGCACATACCTTGTTCTTTGCAATTCTTAGATATAAATTAGAATTATAAGTTAGAACAACCCATATATTAAAACTCGATTCTTGCTTGTTTAAATTACTGTATTAGTTCGTTAGAAAGTAGTCAATTTAAATCCCTGTGGGTACGACAACCTGGACTCATAATCCTATATTACTTGTCGACCGTGTATACTTGCGTATGCGTTAGGGAGAAACAAGTTTTTGGCGCCGTTGCTGGGGACTTAAAAATCTGCTACTTTACCAACTTCAGCTTATATTTGTTATTTATTCAAGTTTCACTAATCGGCTTACGTTGTTTGCATTGACACAGGCTCTTCTATTGAATGCGGAGAAGTAGAAGCGCAAACAACCTTCTTCCCTTTGATCCAGAAATTGAGCGAACACTACACAGAGTAAGGAGGGAAGTAAAAGCTAGGACCATAATTAACGGAGAGTTGGACATTGTTGTTCAACCACAGCCAATTGAGATGGCAGGAAACGCAGAAAGAGCAGTAATTGAAGCTGCAAGACCAAATCTTGCCAATATGACTCAGGCGATTGTCAAGCCTGAAATCACAGGGCACTTTGAGTTGAAGCAATACATGGTGCAGCTAATCCAGTCTACAGGGCAATATGTGGGAGTGTCACACGAAGACCCACAGAGACACATTCAGAACTTTTTGGAAATCACGGACACTTACAATTATCTAAATGTGTCTAAAGACTATGTGAGGTTGACATTGTTTCCTTTTTCTCTATTGGGGGAAGCAAAAGAGTGGTTGCAAAAAGAACCTGCCAACAGTATCTACACATGGGATGACTTGGTCAGAAAATTTCTGATCAAATTCTTTCCAACCAAGAAGACCAAGTCACTGCGAAGCCAGATTTTGGGATTTGAACAATGGGAAGGAGAGACCCTTCGACAGGCATGGAAAAGGTATAAAAAGCTGCTTAGGGACTGTCCACACCATTGCCAGACAGATGAGGTACTGCGAAACACGTTCGTTGATGGGCTAGATGAAGCTTCGAAAATGAACCTTACTCAGCTTGCGGGGGCAGTTGCATGGCCAAGCCATACAGTGAAATTCAACTCCTATTGAACAATTTCACGACCAATGATCATAATTGGCAAGGTGATGGTGACTCGCGCAGAGCCATTAAATAGAAGGGAGCTGGGTTGATAGAATTGGATGACCTTGCAGCTATGAGAGCAGAGATGGCTAAACTGGCCAATCAGATAAACCGAATGACTATGCAGCAGGTTCACCCAAGACAGCAGGTCCAACAAATGTCATTATGCTGTGAGATGTGTGGTGACAACCACACAAGTGATATGTGCCCCACCAATCGTGAATCCATATATTATGTGGGACAACAGAACAGGGGACCCGTAAATCAGAATTCACAATATGGAAATTCCTACAATCCAAATTGGAGGAATCATCCCAACTTTTCTTAGGGTGGTCATCATCAGCAGCAGAATACAGGTAGACCACAGGGGAATTTTAACCAACCACAGAGGCGAATTCCACAATCAGATGATAATACAAATGAGTTGTTAAAGGAGCTAGTGCAAGACAATAAGCAATTCAAAACTGAGTATCAAACCCTCACCACAACAGTGAGGAATCTGGAGCGCCAGTTGGGACAGCTGGCCAGGGCTCAAAATACTCGACCAGCTGGAGCGCTACCCAGCGACACTGAAGCTAACCCACAGGCAGCACTGAATGCAGTATCATTGAGGAACGGGAGACAGTTAGAAGAGGTCAAATCGAAAAAGAAGAAGCAGGTGACCTTTAATGAAAAACCAATCACCATTGAGGTAACAGCAGAGAAGGCTAAAGAAGTTGAGAAATCAGTTGAAGAGGCAGGAGCTAAGCAACCCCCACAATTGGTTGCAAGGCCACCACCTCCCTTTCCATAAAGGTTACAGAAGTTGAGAGAAAATGAGGCCTACAAAAAGTTCCTTGAGATTCTAAAACAGGTACAAATCAACATTCCATTGGTGGATATTTTGCAAGAGGTGCCTAAATACACAAAGTACATCAAGGATATTGTGGCCAATAAAAGGAGATTGACTGAATTTGAAACGGTGGCACTTACTGAAGAGTGCAGTTCTAGAATTCAAGGCAAGCTACCACAAAAATTAAAGGATCTGGGCAGCTTCACTATTCAGATTTCAATTGGGAAACATGCTGTGGGAAGAGCATTTGCGACCTCGGAGCGAGTATAAATTTGATGCCACTTTCAATGTTCAAAAAGTTGGGGTTGGATGAGCCACGCCCAACAACAGTTACCTTACAGCTAGCAGATTGCTCCCTCGCTCATCCTGAGGGAGTAATTGAGGACTTTCTGGTCCAAGTTGGCTCATTCATATTTCCGGCTGACTTCATCATCCTAGATTACGAGCCAGATCAGGACGTCCCATTTATTTTAGGACGTCCATTCCTAGCCACTGGCCGCGCCCTTATCGATGTCT
>MCJB01049204.1:21933-41944 GCA_002018475.1 Nicotiana obtusifolia
AAATTTGATGCCACTTTCAGTGTTCAGACAGTTAGGGTTGGGTGACCCACGCCCGACCACGGTTATATTACAGTTGGCAGACCGCTCTTTGGCCCATCCGGAGGGTGTGATTGAAGACGTCCTAGTCCAAGTTGGCTCGTTCATATTTCCTACGGATTTCATCATTTTGGATTACGAGCTAGATCAGGACGTCCCATTTATTTTGGGGCATCCATTCTTAGCTACCGGCCGCGCCATTATAGATGTCTGTGAAGGTAAAATGACTATGCGGGTGGGAGATCAAGAAGAAGTATTTAATGTCTATAAAGCACTCCGACTGCCAACACATTATGAAGAGTTGTCTATGATTTCAGTGGTGGAGAATGTCTCTACATCCTTAGTGCCTTACCTGAGCCCAGCTGATCCCGTTGAACGTATATTGATTGGAGATATGGAAGTTGTTGAAGATGAGATAATGAGGGAAATCGAGCAGTTACTGGACCTATCTTGCAATTATATTCAGGGGTTCAGAAAATTCGAAGAATTGGAGAGGCCTGTTACTCTGAACCTTCCCAGGCCATCTATTGAGGAAGCACCAAGGCTTGAACTCAAGCCACTTCCAGCGCATCTGCACTATGCATATTTGGGTAAGTCTGAGACATTGCTAGTGATCATATCATCCAGTCTGACTAGCACGCAAGAGGAAAAACTGCTTCGGGTCCTTCGAGAATACAAAAAAGCAATTGGGTGGACCATAGCAGATATTAAGGGAATCAGTCCATCTTTTTGCATGCATAAAATATTTTTAGAAGAGGGACACGCCCCAGTGTAGAGCAGTAGCGGAGACTGAATCCAATAATGAAAGAAGTGGTGAAAAAGGAGGTAATAAAATTTCTTGACGCATGTATTATCTTTCCAATTTCTAACAGCAATTGGGTCAGCCCAGTGCAGTGTGTACCTAAAAAGGGGGGAATGACCGTTGTAGAGAATGAGAAGAATGAATTGATTCCTACTCGCACTATCACCGGATGGAGGGTATGCATTGACTACAGGAAACTCAACAAAGCAACCCGGAAGGACCACTTCCCACTCCCATTCATTGATCAAATGCTCGACAGACTAGTAGGGCATGAATACTATTGTTTTCTAGATGGCTACTCCGGGTACAATCAAATTGTCATATGCCCCGAAGATCAAGAGAAGACTACCTTCACTTGCCCTTATGGCACTTTCGCCTTTAAACGAATGCCATTTGGCCTATGCAACGCACCTGCAACATTCCAAAGATGCATGATGGCTATTTTCACCGATATGGTGGAAAAATTTGTGGAAGTATTCATGGACGACTTCTCTGTTTTTGGGTCTTCATATGATGATTGCTTAAGGAACCTCAGCAAGGTGCTAGCACGGTGCGAAGAAACGAATTTGGTACTTAATTGGAAAAAGTGCCACTTTATGGTGCAAGAAGGAATTGTATTGGGTCATAAGATCTCCAGAACCGGGCATTGAAGTAGATAAAGCGAAAGTGGAGGCCATTGAAAAATTGCCCCCTCCAATTTCCGTAAAGGGTGTCCGGAGCTTCTTGGGACATGCAGGTTTTTATAGACGCTTTATTAAAGATTTTTCTAAGATTGCTACTCCTTTGTGTAGGTCGCTTGAAAAAGATGTATCCTTCAAATTCGATGATTCCTGCCTCAAGGCGTTTGCAACACTTAAGGAGAAGTTGGCGACTGCACCTATCATCGTAGCACCGGATTGGTCATTGCCCTTTGAACTTATGTGTGATGCTAGTGACTTGGCAATTGGAGCAGTGCTGGGACAGCGGAAAGACAAGGTGTTCCACTTAATATACTACGCAAGCAAAACCCTTGATCCGGCACAACAAAACTACACTACCACCGAAAAAGAGTTGCTAGCAGTAGTTTGGGCATTTGAGAAATTTCGAGCCTATTTGGTGGGAATGAAAGTCATAGTCCACACCGACCGTGCAGCAATCAAGTATCTATTTACTAAAAAAGAGTCTAAAGCTCGATTAATGCGCTGGGTATTGTTATTGCAGGAATTCGATGTGGAAATCAGAGACCGGAAGTGGACTGAAAATCAGGTAGCGGACCATCTATCCCGGTTAGAAAATCATGATCACATGGAAGAAGATGGACAAATAAAGGAAATATTTCCAGATGAACACCTCTTTGCAATCAGTCATGACTCTCCCCCTTGGTATGCGGATTATGTGAACTACTTGGTGAACGGAGTACTTCCTCCATATTTCAAAACTGAAGCCAGAAAAAGGTTCTTGCACGATGTCAATTTCTATTACTGGGACGAACCTTACTTGTTCAAACAGTGTGCTGATCAATTGATGCGAAGATGTATTCCGGACGAAGAAGTTGAGTCTGTATTGCATGATTGTCACGCCTCACCTTATGGAGGCCATCATGGAGGCGACCGAACAACAGCTAAAGTATTACAATCCTGTCTATTTTGGCCAACTTTGTTCAAGGACGCACATGCATTTGTAAAAAGGTGCGATCAATGTCAGAGAACAGGCACCATCACAAGGAAGCAAGAGATGCCCCTCAACAACATTCTCGAAGTTGAACTTTTTGATGTTTGGGGGATAGACTTCATGGGACCGTTCCCACCTTCCAGAGGGAACAAATACATTCTGCTTGCCGTTGATTATGTGTCAAAATGGGTAGAGGCAATTGCTTTGCCTACAAATGATGCCATGGTAGTCGCTGCATTCGTCAAGAAGAACATATTCTCCAGATTCGGCACTCCACGGGCATTAATTAGCGATGAAGGAACACACTTTTGCAATCGGCTACTCAATAATCTTCTAGCAAAATATGGGGTGCGTCACAAAGTCGCCACAGCATATCACCCTCAAACAAGCGGCCAAGCCAAGGTATCCAATAGAGAGATCAAACAAATCCTAGAGAAGACAGTGAGCGTGAATAGAAAGGATTGGGCCTCAAAGTTAGATGACGCTCTTTAGGCATACAGGACAGCTTTCAAAACTCCAATTGGAACATCTCCTTACAAATTAGTCTATGGAAAGGCATGCCACTTACCGGTGGAATTGGAACATAAAGCTTACTGGGCAATAAAAAGATTGAATATGGATTTCGAAGCTGCGGGCGAAAAGCGACTTATGCAATTGAATGAACTAGATGAGTTCCGGCTACACTCCTACGAGAATGCCAAATTATATAAAGAAAAGACAAAGCGATGGCATGACAAGCACATAAAACCGCGCCATTTTGAACCGGGCCAACAAGTACTATTATTCAACTCAAGACTCGGGCTGTTTCCCGGAAAGCTAAAGTCGAGGTGGTCAGGTCCTTTCGAAGTGGTGCGGGTTACTCCATATGGTGAAATTGAACTGCGAGCTCTGAACAGTGAAAGAAAATTTTTGGTGAACGGACAAAGGGTTAAGCACTATTGGGGAGGTCTGATCAATAGGGATAAAACCAAGATCGTGCTTACCAATGAATAAGGAAAAAAAGTTAAGTCATGCCGCGACGTTAAATCAGGCGCTTGTTGGGAGACAACCCAATTTTTAACATTTTCTTAGTTAACTTCTTATTTTAATCTTTTTAGATTAGCTAGAAGAATATCATTGATGTATTAAATTATTGCATGTAATGTTGTAACATATAGTGAAGTGAAAAAAAATAATAAAAAAAAAAACATAACAGTTCTGCCCCTAACGCCCAGCGCTGCCTGCGGTGCTGAAGGCAGTGAAGTTCAAGACCCCCAGTGCCAGGAGGGGCGCTAGGCACCGGCTGGGGGGGGGGGGGTTTATCCAGGTAAGTATTTTTTTTTCCATATTTTCGGCTCATACCCACTAACCCGACCCATAACCCGTTTTATTCTACTAAAATTAACCCCTATATCCCCAAACCCACCTGTTTTTTTTCACCCCACACACACACAACCGAACCCCCTCTGCTGCATTCCTCTTCTTCCTCTTCACTGAAAAGTTTCAATTCTCTTTTCTCTTTAATCTCTCACAGTCAGGTATGCTCGTTTCTCTTTCTTTTTTCTTCTTCTCTTTTACTTGTTTTGTCTTTTATTTTTATTGTATAGACATTCATGTGCCTACCCCCTTAGAACCCCCTTCTTCTTCACCTCTTCTAAGATTTCACGATTCTCTGCGTGTAAGCCCAAATTTTGTGTGGTTTTTGTTGTATCAGAGTAGTAAACTACAATTCCCTCTACTTCGTAAAAAATCGGGAGGGCTACTACACCTCACCATTGTTGAGGGTGAAGAACACTATTCATACCCACCACCTGTTTGTTTAAATGCCTGAATAAGAATTTTCATGTCCCGATAAAGTCTGAGTAATCGGACATAATTGTATATGCGTTTGAACTAAGTGTGGGGTAGTTTGGGTGTTTCTACATATTGAGGGGTCGGTTTTTTATGTCGAACATGTTGTGCACCTTATCTATTAATCATGTATGATGTCAAATTGTATACGCTAGTTTCTTGTATGTATATTTTTCGTTTTAACCTTTAAAGTGCCGAGCTTTTCTCGTATGTTATCCTTGTCACTTACTCACGTCGCCTTGTTCACTATTTCTCACACACGGGGAAGTCTTGAGTACCCGTCAATTATATTCCAACACTTGTTTTTATACCTCGAGTTTTAAGTGTGGGGTCCCTTCATGAAATTGTACTACACTTTTCTCACTTTTCTAATTGTCGTGTTGCAGGACGATATGGCCCGTGACGATGCAAAAGGGAAAGCAATTGGAAAGGCTTCCGCCACTTCACAAGCTCCTAAAAAGCGCAAACAGGGAGAGGGATCAATGCGACAATCTAAAGGCAAGCAAGTAGCTGAGGGATCGCAGCAAGTTCCCCCCAGGCCTCGCCCGCGTTTGGACTTTGTTAATGATGTTGCAGCCGTCTGGTATCGAAACTTTGTGCCAACTGGGCGCTACGTCTCCGAGATGGGCATCAACACCACTTCATTGGAAAGGAGATTCCCGGATGTTCTTGCTCGACTCTGCCTCTCCAGAATGGAAAAGTTTCTTGATTGCCCAGGGCCGGCAAACTTGAGTCTAGTTCGCGAATTATATGCTAATTGGGTCCATCAGCGCTCCATCTCTTATGTTCGAGGAATTGAGGTGCCATTGGGAAGGGAAGAGCTGTGCAACTATTTGGGTGTTGAAAATGCCGATCCTCAGCGCCTTCAAAGCCTCATCAAAAGTCCCCCTTATCAGCTCACCCGGCATACCCTTTGTGGCGTTGATTCCAATGCCAACTTGGAATAGAAAGCAGGGGAATATACATCTTTCCATGGTCAGGGCGGATTTCAACAACACCGCCAAAGTGTGGCAAAATTTTGTGCAGGCTAGGTTGATGCCTGTTGAACACAGCAGCGATTGCACTCGAGCTCGAGTGTGTTTGATTTTTTCCCTCATGGCAGGCCGCCCTATCAACATAGCGGAGATCATGCTCACCGAGATGGCCCGTACCAGATTCGGGCGACAGATTAGGCGGTTATACTATGGCAACCTCCTGACCCAATATATGAGATTTTTGGGAGTGCCCGAATATCCGGGGCATGATGAAGTGGTGGAGGCCCCAGCTGGCCTTATGGAAATTACCTCAGTCATGGAGCCATCCTCCAAACTCACCTCAGCAGCTAGGTTGGAGCGGGATGAAAATTTCAACAAGTACATGTACAATGCTATCAACCTACTCATGAGCCGAGCGGGAATCTCTGATGAAGAGCGCATGCACTTGCGCGACGATCTCTCCGGCGTGTCGAAGGAGATGCTAGGGATTGCACCTGGCAGTCCGGTCCATTCTGCCGAAGACGCCAACACCGTGCAAGGCTCCGATCACGAGGGGGATGACGAGGATGAAGCTACAGGGCCCATGGCATTGGTACCATTCGAGCTGGATTCTGATGAGACCGGCACGGACTGAGAGGGAGTTTTCTTTTCACCCTTCTTTATTATTTATATTGTTAATGCATTGGGACTATGCATATTTTAAGTGTGGGGTGGGGGAAGTACTTCTTGTGCTGGTAATTGTATGTTGTTAAAATTTGTGTGTTTTGTGATTTTGATGTTATGTCGTTTTCCAGTTTTACTTGTTCGTTTAATTTAATTCTTGTTAGTTTATAATGATTAGTCGTTTTGGTTCGCTTAATAGTTGTTGTTGTTATAATTTAAGAAAAAAAAACAGAAAAACGAAATATGTATATATATATTCCAGATTTTTCCCGACGATGGATCGTTTTCTTGAGGGACAAAAATTGGATTAAAAATAATAAAAAGATTTTATTTTATTTTTAGATAGTTAGGTAATATTCCTTGGTTTTTCTTAGGGCACCGGTTCTTTTCCAAGGATGTAGCTCGAACCGGGCAATTTTAATTTTTCTTTTAGGACTAGTTTTAGGAAGAACTGGGGTATATTGCAATACTTCTTGACATGGTTTATGCTAGTATAATAGGTTATGACACATGATCCACTTCCCGGTTAATTATAGGCTTAAAGAAAAATCGCCCAATTTGTGACACCTCTTCTCAATTGTTGACTTGCATATCATATAGTGTCTTTACTGCTTAATTGCTTCAATTATATATGTTTGCTAGCTTGAAATTTGAACAGAACCGTCGCGATTGAGTCATGTGCATTGTGTGAGTAAGGTTTTGATTCTCTATGCTGTCTTATATAGTCTAGAACTTGCCCCGTGTGTTAAATAAAGTGAAATTGTAAGTTGGGCTAATCTAAGAAATGATATAGGCACTTTCTTGTTTAATTATGGATGTGCTTGTCACATCGAATATAAATTTGTCCATTGCTAGCCCCCTTGAGCCTATAAGCCTTTTTTTTAAGTACCTGCATTACAAGCTATTCCTTTATTTTGTTCTTAAATTAAGCCTTATTTGAACATTTGCCTCCGAAAGCACTTAGTCGCTAAAAGAAGTAAGGGCAGTGTTAGGGGGATTGTTTTGATTTTGAATGGAACCATGAAAAGACTTGTCGGTTAGTTGAAGCTAAACTGAAAAGTCACTAGCTGATGAAAAATTTGTATGGAGTGTGAAAAGAAAAGAAGAAAGAAAAAAATGAAAAAGAGAAAATTGTTAGGGAAAAAGATATGAAAAAAAAAAACACCTCCTATTGTTGTGTGCTAAGTGAGTTGAAAAGAAAGGCTATGTATATGAGACAAGTTTGACAATTGAAAGAAGAAAAGTGTTTAAATGTTGATTGTAGTGTATTAAGTGCTTAGGAGGACTAGCTACTATTACCAGATATATCCCACTCGTGCCCTAGCTTACATTACAACCTTAAAAGTCCTAGTTGATCTTAGATTCGACTGACTCAATTAGTGGAAATCTACACTATGGGCAAGCTTATAGTACTTTATGGGAAGCATATGAGTTCTTTGTGAGAGTGAGAGTATGTTGTGCAAATTTTGTGTGATTTCATTCATATATGTTCACTCTTTAGATATTGGTGAGGGCACATGATCTCATGAGCGACTGGTAATGTATAAATTGTCTTGTTAGGTAAGTATATGCATTGAAATTGCTTAATGTGGCACGTCGGCTTTTGAGGTTGGGTGGTGACAATTGGGTTGTTGAATGTTATTGAATTATTATGCCTAAGTGGACTTTACGGGGATTATATGGATTAGTTATGTGTTCATACTTATTTGCTAGTATTGATTGTGTTCAAGAGTATGGTTTGTTTAAAAAGTTGAATGTTTCATGATAATATTAAGAGTTTGGTAGTTGGGAAGGTTGTATATAATCCCATTGCTCGAGGGCGAGCAAGAGTCTAAGTATGGGGTGTTGATGTTTGGCATAAAAGATATAAAATTCTATGTGAATCATCTCATATTTGGCTCTTGTTTTATGAAATTGGGATGTTAATTGCGTCGATTCATGTTAATGTAATGTGTTTTTATGTGTAGGAATGAGTGGGGAGCAATTGGGGGCGAAACGGGCAAGAAACGAGCCAAAACGAGACGAAAACGGACCAAGGAGACACTGGGCGCCACAGGCAGCGCCTGGCGCCACCTGTGGCGCTGGAGGCAGAGAGGTTAAAAAAGTCACTAGTTGCAGCGCCCTGGGAGGCACCTGGCGCCAGCCAGGGCGCCGACTGCGGGGCAGTGTCCTAATCCGTCTAGGAGACCCCTAATTCGACCCCAAACCTTTCCCAACTCCTATATAACACCTCTAAACCCAACTTGGAAGGAAGAACGTGATTTTGGAGCCAACAAAGCTACGGAACATCACAAAAACACAATCGATCTTCAGTTCATCATCTCTGACTAGTATTTTTATTAGTTTTTCAATACTTCATCTTTTGATTTTGTAGAACATGAGTGGCTAATCACCCCTTGTTCTGGGGTTGTGATTAGCCATGAATATTGTGGTTCGAACTTGATGATTTCGTGTTTATAATTCATGTTCATATGGTTGTTTCTTCAATTCTACGCCTAATTGCTTAATTTCTTTGGCCATCGATTGAGTTCTATCAATCATCTATTCTATGTTTGGGAAAACTATGTTTAGATTAGAAAAAGAATTGAAGAAAGCATGTTCTTAACCTTTTAAGGGGGGGCGGATTCGTAGTTAGGATAGGAATATACTTAATCACCATGCTTAATTAAATATCGTGTTTTTATTGCATTATTTCTAGATTAATTCCATAGGAATATAGGTATTAATCTTGTTAAGAATAGGCGAATAGTACTTCGGAAGAAGGCTGTGAGTATATTTATCGATTAATTAGCAACCATACATGAATTATATGAACGGAAAGTCAATTAGAACGCAATAGGATTGGAAAAATAATCACAACCCTGGAATATTTGTTTTATTGATTACTAAACACATACCTTATTCTTTGCAATTCTTAGATATAAATTAGAATTATAAGTTAGAACAACCCATCTATTAAAACTCGATTCTTGCTTGTTTAAATAAATGTATTAGTTCGTTAGAAAGTAGTCAAGTTAAGTCCCTGTGAGTACGACAATCTGGACTCATAATCTTATATACTTGTCGATCGCGTATACTTGCGTATGCGTTAGGGAGCAACACCAACATTGCCAATTAGCTCCTCATAACATTTTCAACAAATTAACAACTTGTTGAGAAAAAATAAAACATAAAACCCATCTTTTCTATGACGTTAAATTCATAATGATGCCAGACACAAAGTAACATGTTATAAGAAAAGAACAAATAGTGGTTCTGGATTCGACTTTGTGTTTGAGTAATTGTAACTTTCTTGAAATAAAAGAAGTTTGTTAAAGTACAAAATTTGTGGGTGAAAGTTGGGTTTTTGAAAACTTCACTTGAAATGTACATCTAAGCCATATCTTCAAAAAGCTGAACTTGGAAACTCACCAAAGTGTGATAACCACCAACTTCAAAAAATTACTTGCAAGTGCAGTTTAAAAATTCTATGAATAAATGCAGGAAGTGGGTGGACCCATATATTAGTGATATAAGTTACCATTTATATGGAACTTAACAAGAATACACGCTAGTTGCTACACGAGGCCACTAGCCCAATTTTTTAGGGTTTGATCCGCATCTCTTTTTTTATTTTATCTAGATTGTTACACTCATTAAACAATAGCATAGGTAGAATAATTTCTTGTATAATACTATGCCATGATAGTTTCTAGCTGAATTGTTTAATATGAAAGCCTGGTCAAAATAGCTAAACACGGCCAATCAACAAATGACAAAGAGGACATCCCAAAGAAGAGAAAAGAATCTACTCAATTGAGGTCATTGGTTATGATAATGTGTGCATTAATATGGGATTGATTAGTGTATACTATAATACCATAATCAAAGATAATGCCAACAACTTTACTCTAACATCATCAATCAACATCATCATATAAACTTTCAAAAAGCATACGAAGTAGTGTCAGACACCATAATCACCTACTACATCTTTTCATTCAAATAAAAATTCATCAATCAGTTTAATATTATCTCATCATCTTTCCTGTTCCTCAACAAAGACATTTTCTTACCCCTAAAACTAAAAAAAAAAAAAAAAAAAATGGAAAGGCAAAAAAAATGACAGATACAATCTAAACATATTCAATTATGCCAATTTACATAAAACAGTTTTTGAATATGCAATAGTCACTCAAGTCTAAAACCTTCACTTCTTTTTTGCAAGTTGCTACTACAGATAAAACTTGCCATCAGCCTTGAGTGACTCGGTTACTATCAGGAAATAATACCATATACATCATCGGTCTCTGGTTTATCCATTCCCTCTTCCAACGTCATTTCTTTGTATCTGCAATCACTGCTACAAAATGCCTTCTCACCTCTAAAAAGAACACAGTACAGAAATACAACTCAGGACATAATGCATCACATATTGTTCTTACAAAAAGGAAATTTTCAAAAGTTTTATCAATGTATTACTAATCTTTAAGGTACTAAATATAAGATTGCAGAACAAGATGTGAAACTTTAGCATCTAAGGTAACTTTTAGATTTAGTCTCTGATAATATTACTCTGATCTTTTGCATAATACAGAGCCCTACAGAATTTCTCAATGCTACTAGAAATTTGCAAAGAGAATGTCCGGATTACCATTTCCTAGAGCAAACTGTTCTAAAAAGGTGTATCAAACAACAATTAAGTCATGAAAAAGAAAAGTAAAATTTCACCCTCATGAGTCATGCCGTATTAATAAACTTATAAACTGAAATTATCAAAATACTTTAAATGGGGTCTAAGAGGGCAGTAAGTACGCAGACTTTACCCTCCTTATAAAGATTTATCTTATAAAGATAAGAGAAGCTGTTTTCGATAAATGCTACTAGAAACAAAGTAACTCTAAATGCTACTAGAAATTTGCTGAGGGTGTGTCACGATTACCATGCCCAAGAAACAGTACTAAAATAAGTCTCAAATAACAATTAAATCATGAAAAGGGAAAAATCTCACCATCATGACCAGATTAATAAACAGATTAAAATATGAGCATAACTATAAGCCCCTAGGCAAGTCTGAAAGTTTAAAATAGAAAATTTGGGTTACCTGTACATGTAAATGTCTTTCCCTAATCCAAGATTTTTCCTACAAGAGTGACAGAAGCTGAGAAAGCTCTCAGAGGGATAGGGATAGCTCATTGGCAGACTGGGAAAATGCTCATTTTCTTTTCTTGAAGCAGAGTATTTAACAACACCACAACAGCTCTCAACAATGCAATCATCAAATATGTGAGTGGTTCTGGGATTTGGACCATATGAAATGACACAAGTATAGTCCTCAGAAAGCTCCATCTTAGCGGCTGAGAGACTACTGAATGCCCCTGGTGAATTTGGGATGTCCATGTTAGAATTTGAAGACCCAAATGGAGATTTCTTCATAGGAGATGGGGAGAAAGAACCCAACTGGGAATTTCTACTCTTTATACCAAAATCACCAGAAGAAGGTGGTGAATTAGTAGGTGAATGAAAAGAGGGAGGCAATGTAGTAGGGATCTGAATCTTCAATTGTGAACCAAAAACAACCATTCTGCTCACAGGATTCAATTCTTTGGAATCAGATTTTTCATCAATGAGAGCATCAACAAGGCCAAGACCAACCCCTTTTGAGTCAAGTTTCTCCCAATGAACTCTACTATCTGGTTTAGGGGATCTTGGAGTGTTTGAGTTAGAATCATACCAAAAAGGGTTTCTAAAAGCAGAGATAGGTTTACTACTATCAAGTATTGAAGTAGGACTCATAATAGACTCAGTATCAGGAAATCCCTTTGTAGCAAAACCAGTGAACAACCTTGGTGAACCAAAAAAAGAGGAAGAGGTTTTTCTACAGTTATCTGTTGGAGATGGTAAAGAACCATAATCTGCCATTATAACTTGTTATTGGATATTCTTGAACTTTTCTTTAGCACAAAGATCTTTTTTTTTTCCTGCACCAAAATCAATGCAAAGTGTCAAACTCTCCACTTCAAGATCATCAAGAAACAAGTCAAACTTTATTTTCAACAAAGAATACACACCTTGAATGGTTTCAGCTTGAATCCACCATTAACATAAACTCTAAAGCTCAAGATTCAATTTTTAACCAACCCTAAAAACTGTTTTCTTTGTCTTGGCAACTTACAGCTCTACCATAAAGTAAGGATCCAAAGAAGAGGAGAGCGAAAAAAAAAGGCAATTTTTTTCAGCAAGAATCCCTCATATCTGAGAACCGACATGAAACCTCAATAGTCACCATCAAGACCAAACATTTACACAAGCAACAAAAAAAAAAAATAATGACACACAAACGCTTATAGGTCTTTGGTCATCTTCTTTCTCTCTCACTTTGCTTTTTCCCCTCTTTTGTTTGTTTGTGAATCCTCAAACTGTATTATTTCAGCAAAACGATTTCTTTGCATCATAAAGACCCAAAGCCTTACATGCAGACAAAGACCAACATATATATCAAGTTATTCAACAAAAAGAAAAATTAAATAATACCCCCCAAAAATAAAATAAAAGTCTAGAAAGTCTGATTCACTGTTCTAGTGCTCCTATTAGTAGTACTTTTTTAACTCTCTACCTCGTAGTGGGTTTTTGTCCTTTTTCACAACCCACTATACTTTAGGCTCCTTTTTCCCCCTTTATCCACCCTTTACTCTTGTTTCAGTTTCTTGAAACAACCCATGGAGTATTACATAATATTGTGAGAAGAAAAGAAGAAAAAGAAAGAATATAGAAAGGGTCAATGAGTGGAGGCCCGTGTGCATGAAAATCAGTGGTTTAGATGAAAACGTCTGGCTTTATAAAATGTGGCTGTTTATTCGTGGTGGGTTTTCTTTTTAGGATTGAAAACTGATCAGTCAACAGCATTCAGTCCTACTCTGCTAAACTGCTGCAACTGCTCTTTACTAGCTCTAGAAATCTGTAATCTATCTATAAATGGGGTCCGCCATCGAGTCTATTTGCTGAGGAAATGAGTGCATGAACAGTGAATTCTTTGTCAGTAGATACCAGTTTCAAGGGCGTGGGTGCACAACTGTGGTACATTGGGAGATTATGTGTACAATCTTTACCAGCCTTTTTTACTTTTCCATTTCTTTTGTGAAAAATAAATATTAGTGCGTCTAATTGAAAACAAAATTTAAGAAATTAAAGCTAACATATTATTATGTATCGCAATACTAAACGCAACATAATATATCATGTGTGTACGGATAACATCGGAGGTAAATGTCTAACCTGATTTCCCTGTGAGAAAACGGAAGAAAGGTACGGATGTACAAGATTATAATCGAGGTTGGAATCCCTCGTATCGAGATCCAAAAAAAGTGAATAATGTGCTCATCATCGGATGTGGTAAAGCAACGCACTCCGGGCCAAAAACGGGTTCTAAGACCTCGGAAGACATGGTAAACGATTACACACGACGGATAGAGAGCCGTGATATTTGCACCTAATCGGACATTAAGGCGCGGATCTCGCACGATATCGATTATGGATCAGTAATTAACGAGAAAGGAGGATTTTTACCTTTTTTATACTTATGCTAGAGATGATGGCAGATTATGAAAAATTTCACGGCGCGAAACTCTCCTACCATATAAAAGAAAAATTTTTCTTTTGTAACACACAATGTAACACGCGAACAAAAGCAATTCAAGTTTATTTTCTGCCTTTTAGATATTGAGTTCTTTGTCACTTGTCATGTTCTTCATTCATGACTTGACTCGAACCGAGGGTCCAATCGAGGACGAGATCACTGTTCAATCTAAGTTCAGACGTTCAGGCCTGGCCCTAAATTACAATTAGTTTGATTTGCTTATTTTTATTTTTAATACATTTATCTAATGTTCTTAATTATTTGTGTTGAATCAAACCACGTATCTTTAGAATCGCGTACAAATTTAATTGTTATTCAATTTTAGGATAAACGTCATGGTCCTAAATATTTCATGTCACTTTTTACATAGTTTTTAGATATTAAAAAGTGATAATATCTTTTGAAATTTACACACACATATATATAGAGAGAGTTATGTAATAATTTTATCCTATATTTTTTTGTTTTTTTTGTAATTTACGACATGTAATATGTCATTCACTATATTTCATAGGCTACTATAGTCCATGCTCTGTTGTAAACAATTGTCAATAATTGACTTTTAGCATAAGATTCTACTCCCTTTGTTTCAAATTATACGTCGTGTTTTTCTTTTACACGTTCCTTAAAAAAATATTAATTATGAGAGATTTTTTTTACTGTTTTACTCTTATTTGTATCCTAAGATATAATCTTTCTTCATTTAATATTTACTCATAATTGAGATATTTGTAGTCTTAAAAGATAATAAATATTAAGGGTAAAATCGAAAAAAAAAATAATTGATTTAGTCTTGGACTTCTAAATGACAAATAATTTGAGACAACTATCTTTAAAAACCATGACAGATAATTTGAGACGAATAGAGTATTTGGCATAGCTAAATTTAAGTACTCTTAATGTATGTGGTGGTGTTTGACTTAGTATTATATTTAACAATGAAATAAAATCTTTGAATTTTGTGATCTTAAACAAACCATGAATATTTAATGTGGTTGTAATTATTTCATTAAGGACAAAGTAGATATTCTTGAAGTTGTTAGCAATAAAAATAACTTATTCTTGCTATGTTTTTAATTAAAATCAATTCAGATACAAATTATTGTAAAAGAAATTTCCTTATCTTATCATCATACAGTACAATATTTTAAAATATGATATCACAATTTTCGCAACGCATTAAGCAGTTTATATTTAAACTTTTCTGTCAATGATGGTTCCAAATTTACGTGTGCTAATGGAACAAGAAAGAAAGAATAAAGTATGAAAAATCTGATTTTAGTATAATGAGGTGCAAATTGGAGACATATGCAACCCTGCAAAGGATGATTTGCAAGACCGGGGATAGAGAGGTGTCGTGAAGAATGGCAGCTTTCATAGGCTATATACGGGTAAAATCGAGCTCATGGTGCATCTCGGTCTCCGACAAGATAAGTCAGGCTCGAGATATGGTGGCAAAGGATCGAAATCGAGTCAAAGGTCCCACCGAGTTAGAATCCGGAGGCACGATGCCTGCCCTCGAGAATTTCGAAGTCATGATTCTGGAATCGGTCCTAACGACTTCGAAGAACATTGTCGGACAAGCAAACAGGAGGCTGAAATATCCATGATCGGTCGGATATCATGGCGGGGGATCTCGGCACGTATCGATAAGGAACCACCAGTCAGTTAATCAGAAGATTTTTTACCTTTTATAGAGTTGTAACTAAAGTAGGACTCCCCTACTATATAAAGTCGGTCTGATAATTCATGAAAGGTATTGTAACATGCACACAAAAGCGATATATTATTATTTTCTCTGTCGGTAGCTCTTGCTCCTTTTCATTGGTGCCTGCCGTAGAGAACCCGGCTCGAGGGTGACTATTTCACTAAGGCTGGAACTATTTTACTCGTGTGATAGGAATTTAATTTACCTTTGTTTCTTCAATTCTACTTAATTTATTATTTTGTATCAAATTAATCCGCGTATCCTTAAAATCACATATAAATTCAATTATTATCCGCATTTGAGGGTAAGCAGTTTGGCCCGTGGGGCGATTTGATACAAATTTCCCTAGCACGCCCTACTTTATATTTGCTCTTTGAAGTGCCTTTGATTTCAAGTCTGCGTTAAATGTCAAACTCCCATTCTGACCCTCTAAACACGGATGCTGAGGCTGGCCACCATGGTAAGAACAACAATATAGCACCAGGAAACGAGGTGCCCCCTGCCGATCCTAACGGAATTCCGATCGCGGACCCGATCAACGCCTGCCATATGTGGCCATCAATACGGATTTGCCCTCCGATCTTGAGAAAAGCATTCGCGAGGGAGTTCGGTCGGTAGCTCAAAATGCTTGTGACGGTGAAGGAGATGGGCTCAACTTGCGGGTGATCTTCGAAATGTTGCAGGCTCAGCAGGAAGCGATAGTCCAACTGCAGAACCGAAGCTGCGCTCCCAGTAGAGTTGAGCCCAAGTCATCCCAGGAAAACATTCGCGGAAACAAAACCGGCCGCAGATAAGCCAAATGGAGTTGAACCCGGAACCAACCCCGAAATAATAAAGATGATCGAGGAATTGAAAAAGCGGGTGGAAATGGGAGAAAAGAAAATTGAAGCCAACGACAAGAAGGTGGAGACTTGCAACTCCAGGGTCGACCAAATCCGAGGAGCGCCACTGATATTGAAAGGCCTAGACTCCAAGAAGTTTGTTCAGAAACCCTTCCCTCCGAGCGCGGCCCCGAAGCCGATCCTAAAAAATTTCGCATGCCTGAAATTCCTAAGTACAACGGGACAACTGACCCAAATGAACATGTGCCATCATACACGTGTGCCATCAATGGGAATGACTTAGAAGATGACGAGATCGACTATGTCTTGCTAAAAAAAATCGGAGAGACCTTGTCAAAAGAAGCTATGATATGGTATCACAACCTACTTTCTAACTCTATTGACTCGTTTTCTATTTTATGCTTGCAGATTCCTTCGTAAAAGCACACGCAGGGGCTATTAAGGTCGAGACTAGGAAGTCAGACTTATTCAAAGTGAAACAAAGGGATAACGAGATACTCAGAGAATTCGTGTGCCGATTTCAGATGGAACGGATGGACCTGCCTCCGGTCGCGGACGATTGAGCCGTTTAGGCCTTCACGCAAGGACTCAATATTCGAAGCTCGTTGGCTTCGCAGCAGTTGAAGCAAAATATGGTAGAATATCCAATCGTGACTTGGGCCGATGTGCATAACCAATATCAATCAAAAATTAGAGTCGAAGATGATCAGCTCGGGGCCCCTTCTGGGTCTGTCTATCCTATCCGAGCCAGTGATAGACCCAAAAGAGACATTGATCGTGAACCAAGGCCAAGTAGGGACTGGTATCATCCGTATATCAGTGATCGCAAGAGTAAGGGATCGGGATGAAACCCTGGGAGGAATGAAAGGAGAAGCGATCGGAGTCAAAATAACTAGGGACTCATGAGCAAAAACGGCTTTGATAGGCCCATCGGGCCTAAGGAAGCACTGAGGTTATCAGAGTACAAATTCAATGTCGATGTTGCTTCCGTTATGACCACCATCGGACGCATCAGAGACACCAAGTGGCCTCGACCTCTAGAGTTCGATCCATCTATAACTGAAATTTAGAAAATAATAATTGAAATAATAAAAGTTCAAATATGGTAGGGGGTGGAAAGAAGGATGAGGTAATCCAATTATTATCCCAAGGGAGTTAGTGAAGTAGTAAGGTTCAAATAAAGTAAGGAGCAAAACGATTGACAGGGGGCGGGTGGTGGATGGTTCACGGACTGCCCAGTATCCTACTGGGGGAAGTAGGCCCAAAGCCATCGCTCTCAAAACCCACAAACACCTCGAGTAACGTAAAATTCATGTCTTTTATCTTTTGGTGTCCCCAATTATCAGGCCCTTTTCTTATCCAATTCACCTAAGGGTGGCTATTGGTCCGGCTCTAACCGGACCGGACCAGTTAGGGACCGAAAACCGGCCCAGACCGGTCCGAACCGGTTAGAACCGGACCAAATACGTGTGGGAGGCCTAGGGTCCGGTAGCGACACGGTTCTACACTTTAAGACCAGATGGACCGGAAGTTTTTTTGTCCGGAACCGGACCGGACCGGCTCGGATCGGACCGGACCGGTTCGCAGCAGCAGCTTCTTCCTTTAATTTATAACCGTTGGCCAACGGCTCTATTGATGAAATAGCCGTTGGGCAACGGCCAAAAATGGCTATTTGCAACCCATAACCACCCCATAACCCCCCCTAACTATTTTTCTTATAAATACCCCATTATTTTATCATATTATTCACAAAAATCATCAAACTCTCTCTAATTCTCTCAAAATCATCTACAATATTGTTATTTTGTTACATTGGCTACTTGTGTAAATCTAAATTCCACAATTTTGGTTATTATTTATCAAGTTTTACTTGGAGTTGCTAACTTGCTATCAATTGAAGCTTCAAGTTTCAACTTCATCTCAATTATACGGCTATATTGGTTGGTCGTTCCTATCTCTACTCTTTAATTATATTTTTGTGATATATTTATTTTATTGGTTGGTTATTTTATTTGCTTATTGCTATAAATTATAATTATGTCTCAAAGAGGTTCAATTAGAACTAGTAGTGTGGGGAGGGCACGTGGTCGTTCGGGAAATAAGGGTAAAAGAATTATTGGTAGTTCTACTTCTAATCAACATGTAGAGGAACATCAATATTATCATGATTTTAGCTCCTTTAATCCTCTTGATTCACAAAACGTAGAAGCGGAATTTAATTATCAAACTGGGGTTAATTTAGAAGAACAACATGAATTTGAAGCTAGTCCACCTGAAGTTTGGTCCGACTTGCCTCCTCCCGTACCTCCCACTAGAGCCCCGGTTCAACGTAGGGATAGATCTGATGTTTGGGAATTTGTACAGAAGAACAAGGAAAATCAGACGGCTATTTGTGGTCTTTGTGGACATGTGTGGATGTTTAGAACTGGGGGTAATGAAGGTGGGACGGGTAAAATTAGAACTCACTTATTAAAAAAACATCCCAAGGAATGGTCAAAGCGGGCGGGGGGTATTTATCTTGGAACCGAGCATGGGGGGGTAGCACATGACGCATCCTCGGGTATCCAAACTAAATATAACCCTACAACAGGAGGAATTCTTAGTTACGATAAACAAAGGGATAGAGAAAATATTGCTAAACTAGTTGCGGTAGAGGGTTTGTCTTATAGTTTTCCTTCCTCTACTGGTTTTGTTCGATATATCCAAGCTACATATAATCCTTCCTTTAAAGGTTTTCCAAGAACAACCGTAAAAAATGATATTATAAAATTTAAAAATTAATATAGAGATTATTTAAGATATTTATTTGATAACTTTGACACAAGAGTATATCTTACAACTGATATGGGTCGTTCAACTAATAACTGCGATTATATTACTGTTACTATTCATTGGATAGATCCTGATTGGGTCTTCCAAAAACGTATAATTGCATATAAAGTAGTTGATGAACCCCACACGGGAAATTATATTTCTAAAACTGTTTCATCTATTTGTCGTGCTTATTGTTTGACTAATAAAGTTTTTAGTATTACAGTAGATAATGCTACGAACAACACAGAAGCACTTAGGAATTTAAGACCTATTTTAAACCCCCCTTTTGAGGAATTTTTTCATGTTAGATGTGCATGTCATATATACAACTTAGTAGTCAAAGATGGTCTTGACTTATTTAACCTCATTATTGAAAAGGTTAAAGTAGCTATTGCCTTTATTTTTAGAAATAAAAATCAACAAAGAAAAAGAGAATGGGAAAGAAAATGTATAGAATTAGAAATGCCGGTTAGGAAAGTTCCAAAAGAAGTTTCTACTAGGTGGAACACTCTATATGAAGCATTAACTGTTGCTTATGAATATAGAGAGCCTATTATTCAAATCTATAATATATATTTTATGGATATTTATCACCTTAAGGAGGAAGATTGGAACCTTGTTGAACATCTCCTCCAGTTTTTAGAAAAATTTTATCATGCGACTTTAGAATTTTCTGGACAGTATTATCCAACTACTCCTACTATGTTATACTATATAGCCGGCATATCCGAATTATTAAAATTATATAGGCAATACACTTCATGTAAAATGGCTGTAAAGGCCATGATTGAAAAGTTTAAAAAATATTTTTTCCCAATTCCTCAACTTTTTTACATTGCTTCTGTGTTGCATCCTGCATTTAAATTAAAGTTAACTAAACGACTTGTTCAGGAAATATACACAAATTTAGAGATTACACCTGTTGAAATTGCAACTAACAAGTACCCGAGTGTAGATGTTGCTCGAGGTAAAGTTTCTACTGATTTTCAGGCTATTTTCGCAAAGTACAGAGCTTGGGCAGAGAGTGCTACACCAACTGCACCGATACTTTCAACCGGTGAAAGTTCTTCTCAATCA
>MCJB01049205.1:0-10047 GCA_002018475.1 Nicotiana obtusifolia
ACTTCACCACGGACCCAAAGGAGTACAATGAATCAATGGTCCGGGAATTCTATGCGTCGGATGGAGCATCACGATCTCCATACCATAGACGCAATAGACTTTTCACTGGCACTGTTAATGTTCGGGGGAAGGCTGTGTTCTGTGACAGCAACCACATAAATGAATTATTCTTCCCTGACTGGGAATCAGGCACAGCGGAGTACGATGCAAAGTACTCCAACAGAGAACATGAGCGTGGATGGATAGCGTCCACCATTGCAAAGGGGGTTCCAGCTTGGATCAATCCTGGAAGGAAACTTTACAAAGAGGACCTCACGAGGGAAGCCAAATATTGGCTAAGCTTCGTCACTTCTCATCTAGTACCCTCCAGAAATGAAACGGAAATCAGCATTGAGAAGGCACTTCTCATTGCATGTATAATGAAGGGGGTTAAAATTGATGTGGGGAGCCTGATCTTCCAGGAAATTGGTATCCGAGCTACTCAGCGGGCCACATCACTACCGTTCCCAAGTCTGATCACCACCCTTTGCCAAGAGGTGGATGTCCCATTCCTACCACAACGAGACAAACTTGGGAGGTCTACGAGAGATATTGATATCACTAGTATCAGTGATGCATCGGCCCCAACAACAACCCCAATAGAAGACATTGATTCTCAGAACCTCCTGTCTCCTCAAGATCCTGAACTTTCTACAGCTGCTGAAGCACCTGCACCATCAGCTACCACCGGCCCCTCAGCCTCACACATGCCAGCCATTTCAAGAATGGGTCTAATTGTTCATCATAATAACTCTAAAATGGACCAGCTCTTGAAGTCATTGCCCTCGCTGATAAAACAATCATTGACTCCGTTGCTACAATAACAATTGGACTTCGGAGAAAGGTTGTCAAAGCTTGAATCGAGGGTTGATAGCATTGAAAAAGGTGGCGTGAGGGGTCTACTCCCAACTACAGGAGGATGTAAAATCATTAAAAACCGATCTCCAGAAGATGCAAAATTTGGAGTTCGATATCTCATCCCTCCTCCCCAACGAGGGTAACCAGGGTGCCGGCCAGGCCGACTTGGGACTCGACTTCACGACACTCATGACGGACATCCCACCGTCAGCTGCTAAAGTGTCTCAGCCTCCCGCCCCTACAACACCGGTGGAATATACTGATGACGAGACCTCGGAAGGGTTTTTAGAATCTGAAGAGGACAACTCTGAGGAAGCCAGTGTAGAGCTTGATGCGGGTGCAACCCCTACTCCATAGGAAAAAGGAAAAGAAATTATGCTGCCTACAGTAGAGGAGGAACAGGAGCAGGCAGACATCGAAGCTGCCATTGAGCGCTCATTGATAGATAAGGCCGCTAGGAGGTTTCCTTCGGCGGGAGATGGTAGTAGCAGCTCAGCGGCTCCCCCGCCGGCTTCGGACTTGACTCACTCTCCTCCTCCAGCACCGGCAGAGAGATAGGCTACTCTCTTCGCGCAATTGCGCCTCCAGGGAGCCCCTTGTCCTTTACATTTTTTTTATTATTGCATTGGGGACAATGCATGTGCTTAAGTTGGGGGTGGTAGCCTTATATTTCTATTTGGTCTGTATATGTTGATTGACTTGTGGGTGACATTTGTATATGCTTAGATAGTAATGTTTTATGCTTTGTGTGTATATGTTGTTGTAAGTAAATAGTTAGCAATAAATTCCCCTTGTTTTTTCTTTTAACGGGTTCTTTTTCAAGGGTGTAATAGTAGAATCGGGCTGTTGAGTATAAAGTATATTGACCAGGATGGTATGTCTGTGGACAAACAAGTATGTAACCATATGTGAAGTATAGACCCCTAGAACAAATCAATTAGGTGAATTTGAGGCTCGCCCAGTAACTCTAGTTCTACTTAGAATCGTGTATTTATACACGAGGAAAGCCTCGAGTTACTAAATGCGAATCCCAAAGTTGTAAACTATGTTAACCAAACAGTTGATGTGCCAGTATGTGTGAGCTCATTGGGTTGATAGTTCTTGTGTTCATTGCAGCCATCTAGAACATGCCCGGTTGGTTCTTCGTTGCCTAGAATACATACGCTAAGTTAGAGAAATGATCTTAGGCTTTCTTTGAGTAGTGATAAAACCTTTCTAGCCTCTTTCAGCCGACCTGTGCATAATGACTATCACTAGTACCCTATTTTGAGCCTTGTAGCCTTTTTATTGGCCTCCGCATTACAACCTGATCCCATTCATCAAAGATGACTTCTTTTGACCCATTCCTCCTTAATAAAACGGGAACTCCGTACCTCAAAAGCTCATGATAATCTGTGGAAGCTTCAAAAAAAAAATAATATACCACAAGTTTGAAAGAAAAAGAAGAAAAGAAATATTCTATGTGAGTGGTATAAAGAAGCTTGAGAATCAAATGAAGAGGTACGTGAGTGGGGTTTAATGTGGGACTGTAAAGCCATTGAGGCCAAAGGAACAAAAAGTTGAAAGACGAAAGAGTGTAATTAGTGTTCAAGGAGGAAGTAGCCACTATTATCTAAATTTACACCCTACCCTTCCTTAAACCGACATTACAAGCCTATAAAGTCCTTATGTGATCTCTAACCAAAGTTTTCTTATAACTAGGCGATGAATTAAAATAAGGGCAAGCCTATGGCATGGTAGGTGGTGGCACTTGAAATTCTATTCTGAGAGCGAGTGTTCTAGTTCTTTTGTCCCTTGATTTTGCTATGATAAATACTGTGGGAGTAGGACTTTCTTTCTAGTGAGGGAACATACACTGCTAGGTTGATAGCCAGTTGAGCTTGAGTAAAAGCATAAGTAAATTCAGCTGAAAGTAGCATTTAGTTACTTTGTTGAGACTCAAAGTTCACTAATTGATTGTTTGCTTTTGAGCATTTTAACGATTCAAAGGGGGTACAGTGGAAGAACGGTTACACTTAAGATGTTAACAACAAACACCGTCCTTGGTCAGTGTTGCTTCATATTTGATAGGTAGAGTCTAATTTAGGATGGTGTCGTGTTAGTTGCTTGAGGACAAGCAAGAGCTTAAGTTGGGGGTGTTGATGTGCCGGGTACTTTCGGCACATTTTGATACTATTTGTTAGAGTTTTACTTGTTCTACTTGTTAATTATCATGATATTTACTTAGTTTTAGTGTAATTTCAGTATATTGAGGGAAGAGACCTAGAAGCATGAAAAGAAGTCCAAAAAGTTGTCCAAAGGCAAGAAAAGAGTTCAAAAGTATAACAGGTTCAATTCTGCAACCGCAAAACAGCTATGCGAGTCGCAGCAGTCGCAAGAAGATCGCAGAGGCACACAGAACTTCAAGCCAAATTTCAAGTTGAGAATGCGGTCGCAAATGCGACCACAAAATAGGAATGCTAACCGCATTATCATCGCAGACACGAACAGAGTCTGAGGTGAAAAATAGAGTGGAGATTGCGATTGCATTCTGCGATCGCAGAGCCAATATGCGAACCGCATTTTCAGATGCGACGAGAGGGAAACTGACGGGTATGATCTGCGATGAAACGTGAAGATTTTGCGAACCGCATTCCTGCTCTGCGACAGGAATGCGATCGCAGACGTGCAACGAGGTCAAACTCAACTGCTGCTTGCCTCGAATTGTAGGCCTCTATAAATAGCTTTTCTAGGGTTGTGTGAAGGGAGACTTGTCAGAATTCAAAGTGCAAAGTACTGCTTTTGATTATTTTAAAATTGAGAGAAGTTTTTGGGTGATCAAAACTAATAATTCGATATTGTTGTAAGAAAATTCAATTATTCGCCTTTGTTCTTTAGTTTTCAACATGTGTAGCTAAACTCTAATACTGAGGTTGTGAATCCTAGATGGGTAGAATGTTATTGAAAGGTTGATATTGATTCCAATTTCGAAAGAAGCTTGATATTTATTTATCTCTTTTTTTTAATTTAATCGTTAGTGGTTGCAAATATTAACGAGTGCCAATTTACGTTATCGTATCTTGGAAAAGTGAGATAGAGTTTGGTAGAGATAAATAACAAGAATTCAAGGCTTTAAACCTTGTTTAACTAAATGACTTAGGGATAAGTAGATTTCAATTTGGCGAATGATTGGGTGTTCTTAATTTTGACTCTTTAGTATTCGGGAGGATCATGAGAGGATACGTTATCTAAGTATTGGAAAATATTGGATAACACGGTAATAAGAACCGATCGCATATCAAGAACGGACTTCAATATCAATATCAATACATTCTACTACATTAGGGGGAACACAACCTTAGTATCTCAAATTCATATTTTTACTTTCAAATTATTTTCGAACTGCAACTATTAGTTTACTTTTCTTTACATACTCAATATTGATTTACTCTATTTGGCTACTTGATCGAATTACGACTAAGTCCAGTATTGCATTAATCGGATAATTGTTTCATGCCTATTCTCTGTGGGATTCGACCCCAACCTCGTTGGGTTACTATATTTGACATCGATCGCTTACACTATTGTTAAGGTGTAATTTGAGCGGATCATTGCTCTTTAAAGTATTTTTGTGCTAACGGAGCACTAGCTGTTTGGCTATATAATTAGGATAGGATTAGAGTGGGCGACTCTCAATAACATTTCTAGTGAATTTGAGATTTAAGATATGGTGCCTAAGGATTTTTGGGTTTGTTATGTGGCTGAATATTGGATTTTGCAGCAAAGGGTGAGGGGTGCTTGGAGTATTTCTATGTGATCATTGGGTCTGCACTACTTTGTTAAAGATATGGAAGAAACAGTTTTAGGCTCACAAGAGGCCTCATCGGAACAGGTGTAGCAGTTTGAAGTACTATCGAGCGCATGCAAAGGTATAAAATGGCTTATGGATATTGAGACGACGTGGTCTCGTGATTTGGGGTCACTCAGGATGAGTTTTGATTAAGGTTCATTATGTGTTGAGAAAAGAGGTATTGCTTCAAAAGCAGGTCAAGAGTAAATTTGACAAAGTAGGGTCAGTTTAACAGTGGCTTGGATTAACGTGTTAAGGAAAATGATCGGTTCCTTCAATATGATAAGGCTATACAGGTGTTTCATGGCTATACTTGTGGGTTTGGCAGTCTACGTGACTCACATGATTTAGAAAACTCAGCTTAATGGTTCGGTAATGTGCAAACTGGTCCTGAAGAGTTTTGGCGGTTTAGACCAAGACTTGAGGTTTGTGTTTTCTGCAGTTATGGCAAGTGGGTTGCATGTCGCGACTTCCTTTTGAAATGAGTTAATGAAAGGTTTCTAGCTGATGAAGTGTTTATTCAACTGGTGGTTCAGGAGTTATGTTGAAATTCTTGTACTCTTTAGTAACAACATGATAGGTGCAATGAGCGGTATGGAATTGGAATTGAAGGATCAAGGTTGCGGTTTAGTTTTGACAGGAATGTCATGAGCTCGGAGAAGCGAGGAAGGTTTTAGGTGATCATAGTATGTTGGCACTATTTTCGGACAGCTTGAGGATGGTCTGTTTTGTGGAAGAAGTATTGGGTATTGATTTACAGATGCTTGACTAACACTACAGAAATAGCATGGCCAGTGGCCATTGATGTTCATTTTTGCTACCTGGTGTGGAAGGTTGTGGGAGTATTTCCCACGGGATGATCATATAAGTGTGATGTGCCAGTCATTTATGTGGTAGAGATTGAAATCAAATATGAAAATTCTGGCTCTATCGCTGATTGGATATTTTATGTCTGAGAGACGCTCTATTCCTTCGGTTGTGGACTATAGAAGTTTGTTCCTCATTTGATAGCTGGTCGTATGCTTTGTGGATAGGGTCACTGGGGATTTTTGGAAAGCTATTGACCTATTTTGGGATGACCAGAATCAGCTTTGAGGCGTTGGTAGACCTAATGTGAATGTATATTCTACACCATATCAGATATACTTATTTTGTATAGCATTGCTCACGGATGACTCTTCGGGCATTGGATGTTATTCCTGTCGTCATCTATTCCAGTACTACTTTATTATGCCATGTGGGTGGTGAGACAGCTTGATTATTCACACATGTATTGTGATCTTGTGTAGCTTGTGGTGTTATATGAGCGAGACAGCTCTCAAGATGCTGGTTGTTTATTGCACCTTACCCGTGCTTGGCCTTTGTAGCGCATGACGCTATCCGTCTCCCCAGGGTTGTATTTGTGCACTTGGCGTGCTTGTGGTTGATATACGCGTGTTTAGTAGGTATGAGCTTTTTGGCTTGATGGGTATTCCCTTACTGATTTTTATGTGTTGATCGGGTGGCACGCCGCCATAGGTATGATGTTTTGATCGGGTTGCACGCCGCAAAGGTATCATGTGTGGATCGGGTTGCACGCTGCAATAGTGAGATGCTGAGTACGGTTCCTTATGCTTATTTTGTGCGTTTTGTTTCTCATCTTTAGGATAGGTTCATAAAATTTGTTTGGTTGTTTTATTCGTTACTCGGGCTGGATGATTCTACACTTAGGTTCACTTTCCTTATTGGTCATATTTGAGTTGTAGATTGTTTGCGCATTGATGATGATGTACGAGATTTAGATGGTTTTGATGTGGCTTATCGACTGAGCAGCTTGTACTAGGTGAGACGAGGTTGTTAGACCTAGAATCAGCGCAATTTTATTTGTATAATGTATGTATTGGAGGAAGGATGTCGTTAATCAGTCCAGAATGTGGTAATGGTTCTTGTCGAGCAGGGAAAACTTCATTACTTATTGATTTGAGGGGTGGCCATGAATTTCTCTATGTCTCTTTAATCGTTTCAGCATTGCGAGGTTTGGAACAGGGTTATTGTGCGTCATGAGGTACACTACTGACGCTGGGTTTGAAAATTTACAGCCAGAGTGGTTGGAGGATATTACTTTGGGAATATAAATTATGTATTGCTTCGTGTGGTTATGACTTAGGTGTATATGTATGTTGGTACAACTTTTGTAGTTTGATATGATGTGCATATGCTAGAATAGGACCTTATAGAAGATTCTGGATGTTGGAATTTGATTCTATGGCTTGTGGGTTAAAGTAGCAGGAAGGATCTTCAGTCTAGGTTGAACTAATGTGCTCATATGGATTGTGATGGCACATGCAATACATTTATTTTTGGCGACTCTGGAACGGTTCTTGGCATGTTCGAGGATGAACATATGTTTAAGTCTGGAGAATGTAACGACCTGATCAGTAGTTTTGAGCTCTAGCATGTCGTTCGACGGTTTGAGACATTGAGTAGCTTCATTATATGTATTATCACTAGCACGTGTAGTCGGATTAGATATTCGGGAAGTTCACCGTCGATTTGAAAGAATAATTCTCAATTAGGAAGCTTTAAGTTGGAAGAGTTGATTGATGTTTGACTTTTGAGTAAATGGCCTCGGAATCCGAATTTGAAGGTTTTTAAAGGATCATAAGGTGATTTCGGACTTGGGCGTACTTTCACATTGAGTATCGGATGGTCCAAAAGCGATTCGACTCTTATTGTCAGAAGTTTGAATTTTGAAGGTCCTTGAATTTGCTAAGTTTGAGTTGGAGTGGACTTTGTTGTTATCGAATTCCGTTAGGTATTCCGAGCCTTGGGGTAGGTTCGTGTTGGCATAGTGGACTTGTGTGTGAAATTTGGTTCCATTCCGAGGTGATGTTTATTTTTGATAATTTTTTAAACTTAAGCGCGCGAGTCCGGGGTTGACTTCTGTTGACTTTTCGTTCGAGGTTGAGAATTGTTTCTAAATGATAAATTATAAGTTCTTGAGTATGTTTTGATTGGTTTGCATGTTGTTTGGCTAGTTTTGGATCGTTTTTCAATGGTTTGAGGTGTTAGAAAGGCGTTGTAGTCAGTTATCGGATTTTAGAGCGAGGTATGCTCCTTTCTAACCTTTTGAGGGGGAAATTAACCTCGTAGGTGTTATAATTGTTATATGCTACTTGTTATAGGAGGTACGCACGTATAAGGTTACGAGTGTCCGTGCGTACGCTAGAATTCCTGATTAGGTCCGGGTAGACTTAGACTCACACCATGCATTAATTGTAATATTTGATTTATTCTTGCCTATTTAATTGCTCTAATTTATTTTTTGCCATAGACTGGACTTGCGTAAATTATTGGACATGAGATTTTACATATTTGGTGAGCTACTAGATTAGCAATAGAGATTATACTTCCTTTTACGGATTTCACCCGTGTTGTACGAATTCGTTTGAAAGTTATTGAATATCATAACTCACACGTATATTCGTGAGTGGGGCCAATGCCCGTCAAGTTTCACTATTCCTATAGGATCGGGCTGAGCACCTCAGCAGTATGATTATGGGATCGGGTCGTTCGCCTCAGCAGTATTAGGAGATGCATCTATGGTTCGTGCTGGTCGACCCTCGACAGTGTACGCGATTATAGGATCGGGCTAAATGACTTAGTAGTACTATTTTGGGATCGGGTCGTACGTCGCAACAGGAAATCGTGCCGTTACTCCTATGGGATTCGGCTGCTCGCCTCGGCTGAATTGTTGTAATATATTATAAGGAGTTAGTGACCGATGATTTTTCTTGAATTGATATGTGACGTTTTATCTGGTGTAGATCATTGTGCATTCCATTCGAGGTAGTATTCGATTACTGAGGACATCGTATTTATTTCTTTGTTGCGGATCGTGTTATGTTCATATATTTGTTGTCACTGTTTTACTTGCCATGATTCACACTTGTCTACTTTTATTATATTTGATTTATTGAACCACTAGTAAGTGTCAATGTCGATCCCATATTACTACTTCTTTAGGGTTAGGCTAGATACTTACTTGGTACGCATCGATTTACGTACTAATACTACACTTTTGCACTGACTGTGCTGGCTCTAAGACAGGTAAATTTGGTGGTCATCATGGCACATTAGCGCAACTGCAGAGGAGACTTTGTGGTGAGCTGCATTTCATGTTACGATCCATAGCACACAGAGTCCCCATCTTATTCATTTATTTCATCCTTTCTATTTTATATTCCACACAGATATTATAGTAGTATTGTTCTTCCTAGTAGATGCTCATGCACTTGTGACACCGGATTTTTGGGATTTCTATTCTCGTTCTTGGTTGTATTTTTGTATGATAAATAGATTTGTATTTCGATCTCATTTGAACATTTAATATTCTATTAGTACTTTTCTATAAAAACAGAAAAATGTCACTCATTTACTTCATCATTTGTTATAAAATGTATTATGGACTAACAATCGGTGAGTGTAAAATGGTTGGCTTGCCTAACGACGGCGTTGGGCGCCATCATGGCCTCTAGGAGGGTTTGGGTCGTGAAATATTTCATCTTTTCTTTGTACAAGGACGAACTCTCACATGCATGGTACTGAAATTCATCCGATTCATTCAAATGTGCAACCTGCAAGTTAGCGGCTACATCCCATTAAGATTTAATTTCTTCAAGGATCGCATTTCCTTGTGATCTAATTCCATCGGAAGATGACAAGCTTTTCCGAACACTAACCGGTATAGAGACATTCCTATAGGTGTTTTGTAAACCATTTTATATGCCCGTCGAGCATCATCAAGCTTCTTAGAACAATCCATCTGCTTTGCATTCACCGTCTTGGACAAGATACTCTTTATCTCACAGTTAGAAACTTACACTTGACCACTTGCTTGGGGATGGTATGGATTTGTCACTTTGTGAGTGACCCCATACTTTCCAAGTAAAGTGTCAAAAGCCTTGTTGCATAACTGCGACCCTCCAGCACTTATGATTGCTCGTGGAGTCCCAAACCTTGTTAAAATGTTCCTTTTCAAGAAAGCCACTACACTCCTAGCCTCATTATTAGGTAATGCAATGGCTTCAACTCATTTAGACACATAATCCACCGCGACAAAAATGTAGGTATTTACACAAGAACTTACAAAAGGTCCCATGAAGTCAATGCCACAAACATCAATGATATCAATCCCCAAGATAGAGTCTACAGATCAAGAGAGAGAATACCGAGTAAGATTTTACAACATAAGGTTATCCCCCTATGTTTTTATATCCCCCTCTAACTTTTCACTTTTTATATCCCCTTCTCAATATTTACTTTTTATACCCCCCCCCCCC
>MCJB01049205.1:10067-55649 GCA_002018475.1 Nicotiana obtusifolia
CCCCCCCCCCCCCTTACTCTGGTATCAGAGCTAGAGATCTTTAGACAACTCATTCATGAGACAACATAGTCTTACTAAATATATAAGTTTCCACAACCTTATAATACATCTTACTTTAGAAAAAATTAAAAACACAAAAGATTTCGAACAACACTTGAAGAATATTTGAACACCTTAAACAAACCTCATAAAAAAGAATTAGAAACTAATTTGTACGACGAAAATTTTAAGAATTACCTTATTTGGAAAATACAGAATTCCAATAACGAGATAATAGATGTTAAAAATAGACTCTTATCAAGAAGTAAAAACTTAATTAAATAGATTATACCCAGAATATATCAGACTAAATAGAACAAAAAAGAACCCCAGAGGTTAAACCAACTAATAGATACAATATCAAGATTATAATCTAGACTACTAGGCTACATAAAAGCCTGAGTCTCTAAAGAGTAGATAACAACTCGTTTCAAACCATATTAAAATACATATTTATGAAACAAGACTCATTGATTAGAAAAACTTCTATAAATTATTGGTATACAAATAGAGAAGTAGACAGAAAAAGAAAATCAAAGAAAGTTGAAAAACTACTGTAATGACCCGGCCGATCGTTTTGAGTGGATTAGTCCCGACCTCCCTATTTATTGCCTTCTGGTGTTATATTGTGGTTAAGTTACTTGCCGGGAGGTTTGGATTTTGGCTTCGGAGTTAAATGGGACACATAGTCTCTAAATTGGAAGTTTAAGTCATAGGAGTTGACTGTAGTTTGACTTATGTGAAGACAACTCCGGAATGGAATTTGGACAGTTTCATTCGTATGGTGATTTGAGTCTTAGGAGTGTGTTCGGATGTTGATTTGGAGGTCCATAGGTCATTTCGGCCGTAATTGGCGAGAGTTGGAAAGTTTGAAAGTTGGAAGTTTTTTGGAAAATTTGACCGGGAGTGGACTTTTTGATATCGAGATCGGATCTCAATTTCGAAAGTTGAAATAGGTCCGTAATGTTAATTATGATTTGTGTGCAAAATTTAAGGTTAATCGGAGTTGTTTTGGTATGAATCGGCATTGGTTTCGCTTCAGAAGTTCATTAGTTCATTAGGCTTGAATTGGGGTGTGAATCGTGTTTTTGATGTTGTTTGATGTGATTTTTGGCCTCGAGTCAGTCCTCTATGTGTTTTAGAACTTGTTGATATATTCGAACGGGTCCCGAGGACCCCGGATGTGAATCGGATGGAAATTTGATCATTTTTAGGGAATTGCTGATGCTGGCTTGGTTCTGGTGTCTTTGCACCTGCAGAGGGTTTGGCCGCAGGTGCGGGCTTGAAAATGCGAGCCATTAGTTGCAGGAGCGGATTTGGTCTAGCCTAGCTGGGCTCTCAACTGCGAAAATGGTTCTGCAGAAGCGGCATCGCTTCTGCGGTGAGGAGATGCGCAAAAGGGCCAGTGGTCACAGGCACGACATTTCCTTCGCTGAAGCACAAGCGCAGGTGCGCTTAGGGTATTCGCAAAAATGATATTTCTAGGCCTAACTGAGGGCCGCAGCTGCATTGATTTTTCCGCAAATGCGGAGCCGCAGATGCGGTAGTAAGGTCACAGGTGCGACATAACGGGGCAGAAAAGAAGATTTTTCGAGGGTTTGCTTCATTTTCATTTTTGCGACTTTGAAAGCTCGGATTGAGGCGAGATTTGCAGGGAGTTTCATAGGAAGCATTTGACTCGTTTTTAATAAATTCCCATGAATCTACTGTTAATTACACCTTTTAATTACGAGTTTGGAGTTTAAAATTGGGAAAAAAGTGTAGAAGTTCTTAAACCAAGTTTGTGGATTTTGAAAGGCTAAATGAGGTCGGATTTGAATAATGCTTGTATGGTTGCCCTCAATATGGAACGGATGTTCGAATTTTATGATTTTGGTCGGATTCCGAGATGTGGGCCTGGGTCGAATTTTTGGAGCGATTTATCAATTCTTGGCTAAGATCATTATTTCATTATTTAAAATAGTTTTCTATAATTTTATTTATAGAATGAAATTGTTTTGGTTAGATTTGAGCCGTTTGGAGTTGAAAAATCGAGGGAAAGGCCTTCGAATTGATTGATTGAGCGTGGTTTGAGGTAAGTGACTTGTCTAACCTTGTGTAGGAGAAATTTCACTTAGGATTTGGTATTTTGGTGATAAATTGTGATATGTGAAGGCCATGTACGCAAGGTGACAAGTGCATACACGGGCTAAATGCTAAAATTCCAATTTTTGTTACATAGTTTCCTTTCATGCCTTAATTGAGTTACTTTAGCATGTTATAGTAATCATGTTTAGCCTAATTTCACATGTCTACTTGTCTTATCTCCTATTTACAACTTGTATCACATGTTTAGTTTAATTACTTGCTTTTCTTGATTTACGTATTCATCACTTAACTGTGAAAATTCTTTACTTGAAATTGTTATCCTTGGAATATCATTTATTCAGTTGTGCTTTTATGGCTTTCATGTTATTGTTGAGGTAATTGTTTGGTTGTTTGCACGAGGTATCTACCATGCGGTTGTTATTGTTTGCACGAAGTTTCAGCCGTGTGGTTGTTATTGCTGCACGAGATTTCTGCTATGCCGTTGTGATTATTGATACGCATGAGGTGGTATAAGGTCTGGGTGTTGAAACGCATGCGGTGAGATAAAGTGAGCTTGATACGCGTAGCTAGTAGGGGAACTACTAGAAGCCATGCGATGTGATAAGGTGGGCAAAAACGCTGTCACGACCCAAAATCCAAACCGTCGTGATGGAACCTAACCCAACCCCCTAGGTAAGTCAATTAACTATAAAATACAATGTAATAATATTGATGTGAGTCAAAGATAAGATACTAATTTTATACAACTTTCTATATACTGGTAGTACATATCATGAGATTCTACGATTTAGAATTTACAAAGCTGGTATGAATTAAAGTATATCATCTGTTTGAACTATACAGGAACAGATTAAAACTCTAAAGCTACCAAGATCAAGAGGCAGCTATGACAGGAACGCAGGCACATCTTCAGAACCAGCTCCCACCGTGCACAGCAACATCAGCATCCAACATCTGTGTAAGGTGCAGAAGTGTAGTATGAGTAATACTGACTCCACAAACTCAATAAGTAATAAACCTAACCTTAGGTTTAAAATAGTGACGAGTTGGGACAAGGGTTAGAGTCCAACTCCAATAACCAGCAACAGTCATAACAATAATAATAAAATAGTACATGAAAATAACTCAGAGGTAAGATTTTCAACTCGTTCACAGTTACGGAAAGATATGCATGCTTTTAAAGTATAACAGTAAATCCTAAATCTTGCATCGAAAGCATCAAAGGCATATGAATAAGTTTGAAAATCGTGATTTTTCACAAAAGCCTTTCAACAATAATTAAAATGTTTCAATTTCAGATAGCATGAGGAAAATACATCTTTATGCCCACATGTCAATATACAGGTGAAATCATGATTGTCAACAAAGTCGAGTAGCTAAAGGAAATGTATCTCTATGCATGTATCTCAAGTACGCATGTCAAATGCAATGCATCTCAATGATGAACTCATATACTCACCCTCTCAGAATACTCCATCTTAGTGTCTCGTATTCTCACTCATCTTGCTCAATACTCAGCACACTCAGTCACTAAGTACTGTACAGGGCAGATCCAGCCAGTATGCAAATAAACCGAGGCAGATCCAGCCCAAAGATCAAATAAACCAGGGCAGATCCAAGCCAACACAAATGAACCAAAATGCAAATAAACGAAGGCAGATCCAGCCCAATGCAAATGAACCATGGCAGATCCAGCCCAATGAAAATGATTGGTAGCAATTGTGCCCACTATGGGTGTGCGGCGACGTGCAACCTGATCCCATGAATATCACTCACAACAGGTCCTCGGCCTCACTTAGTCATCAATCTCTCTAGTCTCTCGGGCTCGCAACACTCATGCTAAGCAGCCCAAATCAATGATACGAGATGCAAAATATACGACAACAGAGACAGAGATATGATATGAAACGATGAATGCGACTGAGCACATAACTGCAATTAAGCAAATAACTCAATAGCAAAGAACGACCATTATGGATCCCACTATTACCAGCTATATCCTAAACATGATTCCTAGCATGAATTACAGCTCAAGTGCTCTAACACATAGAGTATAGTAAAAATGTTCTGATAAAATAGCTACACAGTTTCACGGAATGGACAAAATCACAGTTCACACGGTGCACGCCCACACGCTTGTCACTTAGCATGCGCGTCACCTCAACATCAATCACATAGCACTTAATTCGGGGTTTCATACCCTAAGCACCAAGTTTAGATGTGTTATTTACCTCGAACAAACCAAATCCAATACCGAGCAAGCCAAATGATGCTCCATAAATGCCATCCCGCGCGTACCGAGCTCCGAACGGCTCGAAACTAACCAAAAGCAACTCAAATACATCAAATAATGCTAAAGGAAACAAACCCGACAAATAAAGGTCGAATCTTTGAACAAAAGCCCAAAATGAACCAAAAAGCCAAACTAGCCTTAACCAATAAAATCTGAAGCCATCTGAACCTCTCCGAAACCCATCCGAGACCCTCGGGGCCCCATCTGAATATATCAACAAGTTCTGAAACATACACGAGGCCTCAAATCATGCATAACAACATTGAAACGACAAATCGCACCTCAAATCAAACTTAAGTGAACTTTTAACTTTCAACTTCCAAAACTCGCGCCGAAACATATCAAAACAACTCGGAATGAACTCAAATTTTGCACACAAGTCCCAAATGACATAATGAAGCCATTCGAATTCCCGGAACAAAAATCTGAACCGGATTCCATCAAAGTCAAATCCCGGTCAAACTTATGAACTTTCCAAACCTTCAAATTTCCATCTTTCGCCAAATAGCATCGAAACATTCTAGATCAGTTCCAGGTCAAATTCACAAAAGTCAAACTTGGTCAACATTTTCAACAATGAAATTTATTCTTCCAAATTGATTCCGAATAACCCGAAAACCAAGTCATAATACATCAGTCAGAGCTACTCATGCCCTCAAACTTCCTAGAGAAGTGCAAATGCTCAAAACGACTGGTCGGGTCGTTGTATCCTCCCCCACTTAACCATATGTTCGTCCTCAAATGTGCCAAGAGTAGTTCCAAAGCCATCAAATCGCTGTGTAACATTACCACACACATACCCGGGGGTGATCCCACGTCCCCCTATTCCATGTAAGCCTGACGACGCAACATAACTGATAATTATTACTTCAACCTCAGCCCGTATGCCACGGAATCCAATTTCCAACATCTCGAATTTCCTATAAGATCTGAATCTCGGTTCTACATATTGGATGAGTCCAAACAAGCTGTATCAGGCCATAACCATAACCCAAAATTTAATCACATGATATTGCATAACTCGCGCACTTGTAGGAATAATTTTTGATCACAATAACTGCTAAAAAACAAACTCGGTACCGGTAATAAACCTCATATCAAACAAAACCTCGTTCTAAAACCTTCGTACACTGCCAATGATGAAAGTAACATGCAAAAACTCATAACTACCTATCATATCAACAAGCCATGGAGCTCCCTCTCCTTCGACAAGAACTATTGTCAATTTCTAAGTCGATCAGCGACATTGTCCTTTCAATATACCGCAAAAATCCAATACCACACATTCTAGGTCGAATAACCTTACTTTATCAAGCCCATCTATCATATTGACATGCCACACCAATGCTACCTAGAATCATAACCCGTGCAATCCATGCACCAATAAGCAACAACTCCAATGTACCCAGATGGAAAATGGCTCAAATGAGAGAACCGCCCCGCAACTCAACAAGTACCACCACAAGCGCAATGCTATGAACCCATCATACATGGTTGAACAAAGACTCACGAATCTAACACAAAGGATCATATCGCAACATAACTTCGCTGCAATGCGTGACCCTATCCAAACACTGGTCCGTATGACCTCAAGCCACCATGCTCAAAATCAACAACTGCACGCAATTATAACCTCGGAGAAACATCTAGCACAATATACCACAGTCCGGAGAGAATATAACCAAGGCACAGTCAACCATTCAACATCCTAATATCCATCTTACTCAAATTATGCTATAAGGCCCAAATAGGAATGCACCATGTGCACCTATAACCAACGGTTCCCAACCCCTCATAGCATGGAAGAGTAACACATAAAACATAACAGATACGAGAAAAATAAATTCTAACCGAATAGCACATGCCTCGACAATAGCAATACGGAGTCAACAAATCCGACCAGGTGTAGAATACACATCCTTCTTGCGCTTACCAATGGGTCCCCAAATCAACTCTGGTCATCCACAAATAGATAAATAACCCTCCGAAAGTCTACAATGACCTGATCATAACACATACCATCATCTTGCTAGCTTTGGCCACATTTCACAGTCCACCACCATGAAACAATTTGCTCCTGAGAACTCCTAGTCTCCGAATCCCTAGAACTCATGAATCACCATATCTGATCCTAAATCCACCGCTTGAATGTTTAATACATCTCTTATATACGATCATCCCACGAGGAATACTTCTATGATTCTTCAGTGCCACATAACAAAAATCTGAATTTTAGCAATAAATCAACCAGGCGAGTACCGCAATGCTAATGAAGCATCCGTGAGCCAAAACACGGTGAGCCTTCTAAATGTACATTCTTCTCAGGCAATACCAGATAGAAATATCATTCACCTAGTCATCTGAAGCCGTCTATGTTGCATAAGAATTCATGATCTTCCATTCAAAACTGAACCGTGACCTTGCACATGTGAACCTTAATCCCACACAACACATCACAATTATCATGCCATGATATGAAAAGTACGAGAATCTCATAATCAATTCTGAGTCCAACATAAATACATATTCAATTAGCCAGGAACCTTTCATTTGATCTTATCCAGGAGAAAATCATAACACGCAACATGCTCCTCATGCCAGCAGGAAATATACAACTCGAACCGTGGTAGAAACCATCAAGAACACTTTGAAATCCATTTGCACATAACCCAGTTATCATAACCAAATCCCTTTAACTCAACCAAGACACGCAAGTCAACAAAACCCAAGAGCATTGCCACGAAACACCTGTAGAGACTCACCACATCATAAGTACCCCCAAAAACCAATTGTATCCATTGCCGTGCTGATCCAACCTACTACCAAGCTATCCCATTTCTTCGAGTTCCTTCCGAATTGCCCTCAAGATGACACTTCTCCTTGTTAGAATACCACGATCCTCACCAAAGCTCACCACAAGAAATCCTAGCATAAAATTACATCGCCCTAATGCCCATATGTCGCTATATTTCCTCTTAAGCACCCCTAAAGTTCCACAACTGAGACACCCATTCTGAAGAGACCTTCTATGAATCTAAAGCCGCTTCCTTCACCCTCTTGTTGCTGAAATGTAGAATCCATACATCATCCAACTTAAATGTCAGATTCTAGCCATATACAAAGCCGCCAAAATCTCAATTGCTACATATAAATCTCGAATCCATAAGAACATTCTCGAGAGTCATCCATTCTGCTCAAATCTCAATTGAGTCGCCTAAACGGGCCAAATGACATGTGCCCCATTATCACAACAACGCCCAAGGAAGTAATCCTACCTTAACACAACCGATCAAATTCATACACCATGCACACTATATCCTTCACACATAACAACTCAATCATTCCATGATTTTTATATACTCATAAATTGCAATATAACCCGTATTCTAAAATTCCCATACTTGAGTCATCCTCAAAACCATACTCTGCAAGTCATATCTGATTTACCAGTATGCCTCAAACCAAAACCAGTACCATACATAACCACGTAATCAAATCGTCGATAGCAGACTCCCCCACTTGGCTCAAAGCCATAGAACAGAACACCTGACAACTCATAATGCCCATACTCTATTCTTGCCATAATACCGTAGTGAGATTCCACTAAGTCCTGCATAAGCTTGTGTAACACAAACCATCTAATATCTCAAAACATCAACAATACTCGCATTCATCCTCATGACGGTCAGGTCAGCTTTCTCAACCCATCCAAACTTAAATCGCAACATGTATACCCTGCTAGAAGAAAAAAGCTCTCCACACAACATCATAAGGTTCACAGATTCGTAGATTACCTTGCAGGTTATAACCCATCTGCTTAGCTTCGAACTGACATCTCTCTATAACCTTTCACGGCCACAACTACTACGCTATCACTTAATCTTCCTGAATCTGAACTCATCAACAAGACATGAAAATCTAATTCGTTCCACCATTAAACAACATGTAAATATTTCAACACACTCATAACTCGAGACTATACATCACATCAAGACAGAAATCAAGCACCCAATAGTCCTTTTGGCATCCCAAGCAAACGCTTCTTGTCACATTCCACCCATCTGAACACATCTCTTAGTCACATCATATTATCATATAGCTATCCAGCAACTCATCGAGCCATAAATTACACTCATAGGGACACTACCGAACATATAAATCCAAAAGCATATGCTCACACAACCAAAATCCCCATGCTCAAGCTACAGTCAAAACCCCAGCCTCAAGTCCTCCAGACTGGCCGTTCATTAGCACACGTAAGTCACATCTCGCACCTCAGCCATGGAATCACATACCGTCAATGCACAGCTAATATCGAGCGCTCACATGCGCATACGACTGCGTGGAGGGAATTTAAAGAGTTATGTCTCAAGCTGAATTAATTCCGCACGATAAGGAAAGAAAGATGGGAAATTATCCCAAATGCCCCGTAGCTTCTCAAAGATAGGTATGGATGTAATCACACTGATCCGCAAGACTCTACTAGAAACTTTCTCATGACTTGTAGAACCTATGAACCTAGAGATCTAATACCAACTTGCCATTACCCGAAATCCAAACTGTCGTGATGGCACCTAATCCAACCCGCTAGGTAAGCCAATTAACTATAAAATACAGTGTAATGATATTGATGTGAGTCAAAGACGAGATACTAAAGTTTATAAAACTTGCCAATGACCGGTAGTACATGAGCTTTTAAGATTTAGAATTTACAAAGCTGGTATGAATTAAAGTACATCGTCTGCTTGAACTATACAGGAACAGATTAAAACTCCAAAGCTACCAAGATCAAGAGGCAACTATGATAGGAACGCATGTACATCTTCAGATCCAGCTCCCGCCGTGCACAGCAATGTCAACATCCAACACCTGCATGCAAGGTGTAGAAGTGTTGTATGAGTACAACCAACCCCATGTACTCAATAAGTAACAAACCCAACCTTAGGTTGAATGTAGTGACGAGCTAGGACAAGGGTCAGAGTCCAACTCCAATAACCAAAAACAGTCACTACAATAATAATAAAATGGTACACGAAAATAACTCAGAGGTAAGATGCTTAAGTTGTTCATAGTTAATGAAAGATAGGCATGCTTCAAGTATAACAATAAATCTCAAATATTCCACCAAAAGCACCAAAGGCATATTAATAAGTTTGAAAATCATGAGTTTTCCCAAAAACGTTTCAACAATAATTAAAATGTTTCATTTTCAGATAGCATGAGGAAAATACATCTCTATGCCTACATGTCAATATATAGGTGAAATCATGAATATCACCAAAGTGGGGTAGCAGAAGGAAATTCATCTCTATGCATGTATCTCAAGTACGCATGTCAATGTAATGCATCTCAATGATGAACTCATGTACTCACCCTCTCAGAGTACTCCATCTCACTGTTTCGTATTCTCACTCATCCTGCTCAATATTCAGCACACTCAGTCACTCAATACTGTATAGGACAGATCCAGCCAGTATGCAAATAAACCAAGGCAGATCCAGCCCAAAGATGCAAATAAACCTGGGCAGATCCATCCCAATACAAATGAACAAAAATTCAAATAAACCAGCGCAGATCCAGCCCAATACAAATGAACTAGGGCAGATCCAGCCCAATGTAAATAATTGATAGCAATTGCGCCCACTGTGGGTGTGCAAACTCCAAAGGGGCCGATCCACCCAAGCACTATAATAAGCCAAATCCTAGCATGAATCAATAAAGACTGCTCGACGTGCAGCCCGATCTCATAACTATCACTCACAACAGGCTCGGCCTCACTCAGCCGTCAATCTCTCCAGTCTCTCAGGCTCGCAACACTCATGCTAAGCAGCCCAAATCAATGGTACGAGATGCGACAATATACGATAACAAAGACTGAGATGTGATATGAAATAATGAAAGCAACTGAGCACATAACTGCAATTAACCAAATAACTCAACAGCAAAGAACAACCACCGTGGGTTCCAATAGTACCAGCATGTAGCCTAAACATGATTCCCAGCATGAATTACTGCTCAAGTGCTCTAACACATAGAGTACAGTAAAAATGTTCCCATAAAATAGCTACACCGTTCCTTGGAATGGGCTAAATCACAATTCACGCGGTGCACAGCCACACGCCTATCACCTAGCATGCGCGTCACTTCAACATCAATCACATAGCACTTAATTCGGGGTTTCATACCCTCTCCACCAATTTTAGAAGTTTTATTTACTCGAACAAGCCAAATTCAATACCGAGCAAGCAAAATGATGCTCCAAAAATGCCATCTCGCGCTTACCGACCTCCGAACAACTCGAAACTAGCCAAAAGCAACTCAAATACATCAAATAATGCTAAAGGAAACAAACCCGATCAATAAAGGTCGATTCTTTAATCAAATGCCCAGAATGAGCCTAAAAGCCAAACTAGCCTTAACCAATAAAATCTGAAACCATCTGAACCTCGTCCGAAACCCATCTGATCCCCTCGAGACCCTGTCCGAATACACCAAAAAGTTCCGAAACATAACACGGGCCTACTCAAGGCCTCAAATCCTGTATGACAATATCAAAACAACGAATCGCACCACAAATCAAACTTAAATGAACTTTGAACTTTCAACTATCAAAACTCGCCCCGAAACATATCAAATCGACTTGGAATGATCTCAAATTTTGCACACAATTCCCAAATGACATAGCCAAGCTATTCCAATTCCCGGAACAAGAATCTGAACATGATTCCATCAAAGTCAACTCCCCATCAAACTTATAAACTTTCCAAACTATCAAATTTTCAACTTTCGCCAAATAGCGTCGAAACCTTCTAGAAATATCCAAATGCAAATCCGGGCATACGCCCAAGTCCAAGATGACCGTCGGGACCTAACGAATCCATCAAAACTCCTTTCCGAGGTCAAATTCACAAAAGTCAAATTTGGTCAACTTTTTCAACTTAAAGCTTCAATAATGAAATTTATTTTTCCAAATCGATTCCGAATAACCCGAAAACCAAAACCGATGATTCACACAATTCATAATACATCATACGGAGCTACTCATGCCCTCAAACTGCCGAGCGAAGTGCAAATGATCAAAACGACCGGTTAGATTGTTACAAACGCGAGATGCTATATTGGGAAAATACTTTTTGAACACCAAATATAGAGGCTCTTGCGGTGATTTAAGAAATAAATGTGATTTGTTTTTACGATTTAGGATTATGAGGCTGTACCTCGGGAGTACCCCTGCTGATATTCATTACTTGTTGTATTGTTTGGTTCTTGTTTTCCTTAACATGGAAAATTCTTGTTTTCCTTTCGTGTTGTATTAGCTTTCCTTAGTTCCGTGTTATTATTTTTCGTAAATTCTTTATTGTTCAATTCCCTGTCATGTTCATTATATCATATTATCTCTGTCTTGTTTCTTGTTATCCTTAGTAGGACCTTGACCCAACCTCGTCATCACTCTACCGAAGTTAGGCTTGGCACTTATTAGGTACCGTTGTGATATACTCATACCACGCTTCTGCACATATTTTGTGCAGATCTAGGTACATCCTATCAGCCTCCGTATTAGTGCATTGCGTTGCTGCTTGGAGACTTCAACGTACACATGCCCGCGTCCACATGCCTTGGAGTCCCCTTCTACCTTGTTTTTCCGTATTTGTTTAAGTTATTGGTAGACGATGATGTATAGGATTGTTCAGCATTGTATCTAGAGCTTGTGACTCATATCTTATCAGGTTTTAGGAAAATTATACGTATTGAGCTTATAGTCTATTGATGAAATTGTTGAAGCTTTTGAAATTTTAAGTTTTTATTTGATTTTTCTGCATATTGTTAGGCTTACCTAGTCATAGAGACTAGATGCCATCACGACATCCTACGGAGTGGATTTGGAATCGTGACCACTACTAATAACAATCTGTGACGACCCAGCTAATCGTCTCATGAGTTACCGCTCCGTTTTTCCCGTTTCTACCTTATTATGCTTTTTTATCCGTATTTTATGTAATCACGTTGAATAGTTTGCGTTCGGAGTAGATTTGGTAAGAAATGAGACACTTAGTCTCTTTCAAGAAGGTTTAAGTTTTAAAAGTCAACCGGAAGTTGACTTATGAGTTAGAGGGCTCGGATGTGAATTCCGACGATTCGGTTAGTTTCGGGAGGTGATTTATGACTTAGGAGTGTGATCGGAACTGGTTTTGGAAGTCTCGTGTAGAATTAGGCTTCAATTGGTGAAGTTGGAATTTTTGGCGGTTTCCGGTTGATAGGCCAGATTTTGATCCGAGGGTCGGAATGGAATTCCAAAAGTTGCGGTAGCTTCGATATGTGATTTAGGACTTGTGTGTAAAATTTCAGGTCATTCAGACGTGGTTTGGTCGGGTTTAGATCAAAAGAGCGATTTAGAAGATTTTTTTGAAATCCTTAGGCTTGAATCCGACGCGAATTTGTGTTGATAGGTTGTTCTGAGCGTTCCGAAGGTCGGAATAAGTTTGAATAATGTTATGAGGTAGGTTGGTATATCTGGTTGAGGTCCCAGCGGCCTCGGGTGAGTTTTTGGGTGGTTAAACAGACTATTTCATCGTTGGAAAGAAAACTTGCAGAAAAACCAGATGCCGAGAATGCGGTCGCATTTCTCAAATGCGGACCGCATATCTCTCAAAGAGATCGCAAACCCAGCCAGATTTCTGGGCAAAGTTCATGCTAGAAATGCGGTGGGAAATGCGGTCGCATTTCTAACATGCGGACCGCAGATCTTACATTGGAATCGCATATCAAGACAGTGTTTTGGGCCAAAAATTAGCAATAAGAATGCGGTAAAGAATGCGATCGCATTCTTTACCGCATCGCATTCTTGAAATGCGGACCACAAACCATGTTTTTTGCCGAATTGCGGTGAAGGATAGGGTTACCTTTGCGATGGTCGTGACAAATATGCGGACCGCATATCTGTTATGCGACAGATATGCGATCGCAATTAGGGCCTGACGGGGGCATTTTTGTCTCGATTTTTGACCCCTTCATAAATAGAAATCAGTGCTCATTTGCCATGAAAAACCCATTTTCGTTACCCACGAAGAGAAACACCTCCAAACATCCCAAAATCGCAGCAAATCAACCTCAAAACTATATCCAAAGCAGATTTTCTTGGACAAATTCTTAAAAGGAGTTTTGGCCGTCTTGAATATAGTTGGAGCCATAGAACTTGGATTGCAACTAATCTTGAAGGGATTTTTGGAAGATTTTCAAGGGAAATATCGGGGTAAGTGTTCCTAATTCAATCTTGGTTAAATTACCCAAATCTATTGCTGTTCTAGTATGTAATTGGTGATTTAAGTTGGAAAGTTTGTGGAAAACCCTTAAATTTAGATTTTTTGACTTGGAGGTCGAACCGATGTAGGAATTCGATAAATTTTTTATGGTTGGACTCGTGGGGAGATAAGGAGCCCGTTGAGGTGAAAATTATTGAATTTCGAGAAGTGGGCCCGGGGCTCGGGTTTTGCTAATTTCGGGATTTCTTAGTATTTATTGATTGTGTTTCGCGTGGGCTTTGTTACTACAGCATATTGTGACATATTAGTTCTAATTTTGGATAGATTCGACGTGCGTGGAGGCCAATTCGAAGGGCAAGGGCGTCGTGGGCTAGAGATTTAGCCGGTTTGAGGTGAGTAGTGATTGTAAATGATGTTCTGAGGGTTTGAAACCCCGGACTGCACATCGTAGTGCTATATTGAGGTGAGGCACGCGCTTGATGATGAGCGTTGGGTCGTTTATTACTCGGGATTGTGACTTGGTCCGTCCCGATTGATGATTTTTACTACATATTTGACTGAAACTTATTTGATATCATCATGATTTGGGCTGATTGCCATATTTGGGCTTCGTGCCGGTTATGTGAATCCTTCGGGTGTATTTATCACTGTTTCCTCACTGTTTTGATTCAATACTTGAACTCAGTCATGTTGTTTTCCACTGTTTTACAACTCAGCCACTTTTACTCAGCTTTGAGATTTAAATGAAATTTTTAAATGATGTAAAAGGGAACGGGTGGTACGCCTACCACAAGATATGATGTAAATGGGATCCGGTGGCACGCCGCCACAGGATATGATGTAAATGGGATCGGGTGGCACGCCGCCACGAGATATAATGGGATCGGGTGGTACGCCTACCACAAGATATGATGTAAATAGGATCGGGTGGCATGCCGCCACGAGATATAATGGGGTCAGGTGGCACGCCGCCACGAGATATAATGGGATCGGGTGGCACGCTGCCACGAGATATGATATAGCGCTTGGGCCGTAAGAGGCCCCTCCCGGAGTCTGTACACCCCCAGTGAGCGCAGGGTACCCAGTGTGATGTGAAATATAGCCCGAGGGGCTGATATTGTGATGTGATGAGCACGAGGGGCCGATGTTGTACCATGTGATATGCCCGAGGGGCTGATACTGTTTTATGATATTGCCCGAGGGGCGTGTTTTTAAAAGATACTGAGCCCGAGGGGCGGTTTTAAATATTTTCTTTTACTTCACGTTAGTACTTGAACGACTTACATGATTCACCTGTTGAAAAGAGTTTCTACTTGATTCTCACTGATTTACTGTTTTAATGATGTTTTATTACTTCAATATGGATTGCCTTGTTCTTTGTGTGTGGTTTCTACTTTCCGCCATTATTTATGATTATTACTCACTGAGTTGGAAGTACTCACATTACTCCCTGCACCATTTGTGCAGATTCAGACGTTATTGATTCCGCTCCGAGGCATTGACTACGACTGTCAGAGCGGTGATTCAGAGACTACGAGGTAGCTGTTGGCGTCCGCAGCCCCATATCTCTTTTATCTTGTTGTTTCCACTTTCTTCAAACAATTGTGCCAGAGATATTGTATTAGTAATCTTATTATTAGGATTTCATTAGTTGCTCAAGACATTGTGACACCCTAGTTTGGGCTGTTGTCGGGATGGTAAGCTATGTTTCCGCAATTTGCTGTTATTAAAATATGAAAGTACTGTCTTAACTGCTTAAATCGAGTTACAGTTCGAATTGGCTGGTCTTGTCTTCACGAGAGGCGCCATCACGATCGGGTTACGGGGTTAGGGTCATGACACAATCTTAGAATTAGCAAAACAAGAAATATCAGAGTTAATATAGTAGTACAAGGTATTATAAGTGAAGAAACAATATCTTCCATAAATTGAGAATTACAAGGAATAAGAACTGAGATAGAATACATAGAACATATAATACAACCCCTAAAAAGGACCAAAGTGTGGATACCATTGGGATAGATAAAATCAAGTGTAATAGATAAATTAAAAAATTTAGAATATCTAGACTTATGAATATATCCAGAAAAAAAAATAATATTAAAAGAAAAGTCAATCATAGTGTAACTTTAGCAGTGGAGAACATATATTACATACAATAGACAAACAATATAATACTTTGGTAGATTTAATAATTAATTTCAGTGAAAAATTACAAGAAAATAATAAGAATATAATAAGAACACTAGATATAATAGAATCTTTACAAAACAAGCAAAGAAAGATCTTAGAAAAATTAGAACAAAATTTCGACCTTTTAAAGTCACAAGAACTAGAAATAGATAGAAAAATCCAATTTTTAAACAATAAATTTAATCTAGAAAATATACCCACTAAGAACGACATAGAAAAACTAATTAAAACTATTACAGCAAATCCTAAAGAATTTGAAATTCAAACAACACAATTGGTATCAAAAATAACACAACGGGTAGAAGTACTAACTAGTGTTATTCGTAATTTAAAGGATACAATAGAAACGCTAAAAGAAATCTCCCTTTCTTGAACGATTTAGATCTGGCATATGATAAAGTATTAAGACTAACAACGAAGTTTCAGCCTAATCCAAAAGGATTTACAGACTACGTTTCTCAAGGAAAATCACACCAGATAATAATAAAACAAATTAACACTTTATAGCATTACTTTTAGAAATTAATAAAAAATCAAATAAAATTATTAAGGACAAAGAAGTAAAAACTAAAATAGAAAATCCAAAGAATAGAGAGGTGGAAGATTTGATAGAACAATTAATAAAGGTCGAAATAACATCCCAAAAGGAAAGACCTAATTAGTAAGAAAACCTCAAAGATGGACCTTTTTTCAAGTAGGTCAAGAACATCGAACGAAGAAAGACCCAGAGTAAGTTTCTCAGACAACAGAATAGGTAATAATATATTATCATGAATTGTAACAAGAAAGAGACAAAAAGAGAATCAGCAATTAGATGAAGTAATTGATATAGATAAAGATATACAGATTATTCAACAAAATCAACTAAGGTTAGTCGACCCAAAAACATTATATGATGTAGGATATTTTTCAAATAACTCATAATTATATAGACATTACCGAGAAGAACAGTTATCAGCCATAGGAAGTAAGGTTGCAACAATAAACTTGATTAATCCTGAATCAGCAAGACAAATAAGAATTGTAAAAATGTTTAATGCATATGAGACTAATAGTGATAGGATTAAAAGGATTAACTAGAAAGAATTTAGGAACTAAAGTATTAGTTGTAATATACGACGACTGATGGTCAGATTTAAAGAAATCAATAATAGGGCTAACGGAAGTAGATATGACAAATAATGGTGAAATATTTTGCATAAGCCCTGAATTGTGATGAACTTGACAGAATTTGAAAAAAATATTAAAACAGGAGTACAGACCAAAGGATATGAAGGAATGAACAATGGAAATAATTTATTAAATATGTGTAGGATTCATAGGAAAAATGGCAACTAATAGTAACACAAAATATAAAATTAAAGTAGATGATGTGATAGAAGTAATGGAAAGTAAAGGAATAAAATTGACAAAACCCATAAAGAAAAACTCAGAAGAATATGCGGGTTTAGAATGGAATTTAGAAGACTTGCAAAACCAATAATACTAAAACCAGAATCTCATTTAATGTATACAAACTCTAAAAGTGAAACCTCAATTAGGTTTACATATTATGATTATACTACTCAGAAAGAACTAGATGATCAAACTGAATGTACAATAGAAAATACTAAATTCATGAACATAGAAATAACACAAAAGGACTTTGAAGTAGATACAGCCTTAGAAGAAGCACGAGAACTCACTAAGAAACATAAAAATAAGACATTCCAATGTAAGGGATGCAAATTAGGAAGATTGACATTAAGTGAAACAGAAGAACATTTTAAGAAATGTGAACTAAGGACAGATAATTGGGGATATAGAGCAGAAAATATTTCATAAAAGAAATTAGAAAGTTTTGATAAAAGTCTAGGAGAAATCAAAGATAGTTATGAAGAAACAGAAATAGATTCAATAATAAGCAAAAGGATTTAATGGAGTCAACTAGTTGTAGCCCATTTCTAAGAACGACCCGGCAAAATACAGTAGATACCAGTATAGGAAATGTACTTAGAAGAAGAGTACATAGAATAGGTCAAGAAATAGAAACTGAAAATATAAAAGCAACAGGAAAAAGGATGCTTATAGAAGAGCCTACTAGGTTATAAGAAGGAGGTAATAAAGGAAAAGAATTAAATATAGCAGCCCATGATCTGCAAATGCGGAAGTCGGTAAAGACCTTTGGAAAGGCATAGTAGTAGCAGACTATATAGAAATGTATCATGATACAGATGCAGAAACAATGTATAAATATACGGAAACTTTCTTAGGAGAATGAATAAAAGGATTATGGGAAGCCTATAAGTCCGAATTACCACAAAAATTTCAAGCTTTAATAGCAATGAGACCAAATCCTTATAAGTTTACAAATAAAATACATAGTTTAATAACAGAAGAAGTTCCAAATAGTGGATTAATCATATTGCAAAGAAACGCATTAGTAAAACTAGAGCAATTAAGTATAAGCAGTTGGCAATACATAAAGAAATGCTTAAATGATTATTTCTATTATTGTACTTTTAGTGGAAATTCTTTTGACCAAGAAATAGGTAAAATGTTATTCAATAAATTACCAGAGGCTTTAGGCAGAGAAATAGAAGAAAGATGGTACAAAAGAGGAGTAATACAAACCCGAATGCGAAATGGGTCTAAGGAACAAAATACAGCATATAATGGAAATATTACAAGAAAAATGTACACATATACAAAGACAAAAATACTAAAACAAAACGATATGAGTTTCTGTAAGAATATAGTATACACAACCCAAAGTTATAACAAGGATAAATATAAAAAGAAAAAATATAGAAAATATAAGCCTCAATATAATAGAGGTTATACTAGAAAGAATAATTATCTTAGAAAATCATCAACCAAAACACCTTATCTAAATAGAAACAGACATGTTCGAAAATAGAGGACAGAGAGAAATTATAAAAATAAATTAGAATATTTTACTTGTGGAAGCATAGAATACTTAGTACATACATGCCAAAAAGGATCAATAGCAATACATGAAATTCGCAATTAATAAAAGATTTTCAAAAAACTTTAATAAATATACGCTGTGTTGGCGTAGAATTCTCGGAAAAGGTGTTTCTTGACATTTACTAGCTCCTCAATGAACTACATTTATCCTTTCCTCTATGTAAACTGCTCCAGGACTGTTGGATTATAATTATCTAAGTCCTTGGTGAGAAACTGCCTTTCATGAGTGAGGGACCTTCCGGTCCACCACCGTCGGAAATCCATATAAGTTTGAAGCTTAAGAATCTGTCTTCCCAAACCACCTTTATATTTGTCGTTACTGTGCCATCTTTTGCAATTTTTTCCTCTTTTCCGTCATCAGGAGCATCATCAAAATCAGAGTCTTGCGCATGCCCTTGGAGGTGCTCTAGGATGTAGAAAGTACAGCTTGGGGCTTAGGCTGCCCTTGTGGCCGAGACTACTCCTCATTGTGCCCTTCAGATAGAGACATAGAATTTTCTTCGAAGGCTTCCCTAGATGGGACATAAGAATTTGACTCAAAGATGCTTCTACCTCTCCCCCGGCTTGCAGTAGTCTTCTTGGCGATTGCTTGTTGGGAACTTGGACGCATGGCACCTCTGCCTCTGCCTTTCCCTTGGCAACCCCTTCCTTTGGATGTCTCTCCTATTCTTCTAGATCGCACCATTATCTGCGTATGTAAAAAGAGATTTTTCAGTTGATATACAAGCAGCAAAGCAATTAAAATTCATATTAGCAGTAGAGGGCACCTTAGAAGCAGTTGGGTGTGCAGAGTGTAACATGCATAAGAAATAGTTGAAGTATGGTCCGCACAAAATCCAAGTGTGGCCCCACTCCTGCATAAATGTTTCAAGTCCTCAGAGAGAAGTCTTAGAAGGACAGTGCGGCCCTGCATCTACGGCTGTAGAAATCCAGCTACCGTCCGCATAATTATTTTTGCGGTCCACACTTGAGTAAAAGTACTCAGGCCCCACAAAAGATGTTCTCTGAAGGACATGCAGACCTCTCTTTGCGGCCGCGAAATTTCAAGTGCAGTCCGCACAAATAAAATGCGGCCGCACAATTAGGGTCATAATCGGACAGAACAATTTCAAGTGATGTCCGCAGAATCAAGAAAAGTGACAGATGAAAGTCATTTCTACCTAGGTTATGAAATTATATGTTCAATCATACTAGGTAACATGGTAAAGGCATGATAATAAAAACTCAACCCTATCTAAGCATGCATGCACAAATACCCAATGTTAAACTACCCTACATAGACACAAATAAAGGATGTAATTACAGATAGCCTAAAAAGAAGTTAAAAAGCAACAATAAATTCAAAAAGAAAAATAACAAGATTGAAGTGATGCATACCAGATTGTGCTAGTGTAATAAGATCAATTGGAGTGTGGGTGGCTGGTTGTGATCAAAAGTGCAAGCAACTAGTTCCTGTGTACAATCTCAGTTGGGAAATGAAAATGGCTAAAAGTGTAAATGGTAGACTATTGTTCTATTTATACTCACTCGAGGGTAAGGGTGAAAGAGGGCGAATGCGGCCGCATAATTCAAAAAGCGCTCTGTCACCTGGGTGGAGAGCATGTAGTTGTGCAGTCTAAACTTTTTCAACTGCGGCTACTCTTTTGTCAACCTAGTTTTAATGACGTCACTAAGATTTTCCTCATGTGACCACATATTTTGTGATAGTCCGCAAAGTTAGCTCTGCACTGTTAGGAGAAAATTTCATAGGACATTCAATTTATCACCTAAGTACCTTTTTGCAAATGCGATGTGCAGATAAAATCTACCACCACAAATAATTTTTTGTGGTCCACATCTCCCCTTCTACGACCGCACTAATAAAAGCGCAGTCCGCATTTTCCATGCAGGGCACAACTTCAGCCATCATCTCAAGACCCAACACCGTTAACTACAGCACACTTCAAGTCTAGTTAAAGAAAATAAGAAGATATATCTAACTAAAAGAGAAAACGGAAAAGAACTTGGCTTGTCTCCCAAGAAACGCTTTATTTAACGTCGTGGAACGATGCAATGTCATAACATCCTCACTTGAAGTAAAGTACCTCCACCACATGGCCCTCGCCAAATTTTCCTAAGTAATGCTTCACTCGGTGACCATTGACTCGAAATATGTCATTGTTCTTGTTCTTCAATTCCGAGGCACCTAAGGGTGTCACACCACTAATTTCAAATGGACCACTCCGCTTTTACTTGAGCTTTTCGGTAAACATTCTCAACCTTGAGTTGAACAACAACACTAGGTCACCGGTCTTGAACTCCTTTTTCCAAATATACTGGTCATGAAGGTATTCTATCTTTTTCTTGTACAAGGACGAACTCTCATATGCATGATACCGGAATCCATCCAATTTATTCAAATGTGCAACCCGCAAGTTAGTGGCTATATCCCAATTAAGATTCAATTTCTTCAAGGCCCACATTGCCTCGTGCTCTAATTTCACCGAAAGATGACAAGCTTTTCCAAACATTAGTCGGTATAGAGACATTCCGATCAGTATTTTATATGCCGTTCTGTATGCAGATAGAGCATCATCAAGCTTCTTAGACCAAGTCGTCCGATTTGCATTCACCATTTTGGAAAAAGATACTCTTTATCTCATGGTTAGAAACTTGCACTTGACCACTTGCTTGTGGATGATAGGGAGTTGCCACTTTGTGAGTGACCCCATACTTGCTAAGTAAAGTGTCAAAAGCCTTATTGAAAAAATGCGACCTCCATCACTTATGATTGCCAGTGGAGTCCCAAACCTTGTGTAAACATTCCTCTTCAAGAAAGCCACTACACTTCTAGCCTCATTATTGGATAATGCAACGACTTCAACCCCTTTAGACACATAATCCACCGCGACCAAAATGTAGATATTTCCACAATAACTCACAAAAAAGGGTCCATGAAGGCAATGCCCCAAACATCAAGGACATCAATGCCGAGATGGCTGTGAGGGGCATCTCATATTTCTTTGAAATTTCACCGGCCCGTTGACATTCATCACATCTTTTCACCAACTCATTTGCATCTTTGTAGAGAGTACGCCAATAAAAATCGCAAATTAGAACTTTAGCCGCCGTTCTTCCTCCAAATGACCACCATAGGAGAAGAATGACAAGCCCCAAGAATACCACTTTGTTCCTCCTCTGGCACACATCTTCTAATTACCTCATTCGTAAAAATTCAGAAAGGTGTGGTTTATCGCAATAGTAGTCTTGACAATCCCTCTTGACCTTTTTCCTTTGGTTTGAAGTTCACTCTTCTGGAATGATACCACTCACAAGGAAATTTTAAAAATTCGCGAACCAAGAGTTGATCATCATTGAAAGAGTCATTGATTCAAAACCATCATGTAGCCGCCCTCCTCCAAATGAGACAAGTGGTCCGCGACCTGATTTTCATTTTCCTTCTTGTCTTGGATGTCAATATCAAACTCTTACAACAAAAGCACCAATCTCATCAAATGAGCTTTGGATTCATTTGTTCCTATAAGATAGCAAAGCACCACATGATCCATCTGAACAATAACTTTGGCATCCATCAAGTATGGGCGGAAATTCTCAATGGCAAACACAATAGCAAGGAGCTCCTTCTCCGCAACGGTATAGTTGAGGTATAATTGACTTGTGCACTATCATGGTCTTACTAGCATAGTAAATCAGGTGAAAAACTTTGTTAATATGTAGCCCCAAAACATCCCCAACCCCTACATCACTAGCATCACACATGAGCTCGAACGACAAACTCCAATTTGGAGATGTAATGATACGAGTAGTTGTCAACTTGAGCTTTAAATGTTCAAAAGTACTCATACAATCATCATTGAAATATAACTTGGAATCCTTCTCAAGGAGTTTTCACAAAGGGTTCACTACTTTAGAATTTGTTTTTATAAATCGCCGGTAGAATCCCGCATAGCCCAAGAAAGTCCTCACGCCCTTCACCAAGGTGAGGGTGGAAGCTTAAAAATAACTTCAATCTTTGCCTTATCCACTTCAATATCATTCTTTGAAATCTTATGGCCAAGGACGCTGCCTTCCTCAACCATAAAATGACATTTCTCCCAATTGAGTACCAAATTTGTTTTCTCACGTCTAGTCAACACCTTGTCCAAATTAGCAAGACAATCATCAAATGAATCCCCAACCACGAAAAAGTCATCCATGAAGACCTCAAGGTAGTCTTCTACCATGTTCGTGAAGATATCCATCATACACCTTTGAAAGATCGTTAGCACATTGCACAATCCAAAAGGCATCTATTTGAAATCAAAAGTACCATATGGACATGTAAAGGTGGTTTTCTCTTGGTGCAATAAGAATTTGGTTGTAGCCTGAGTAACCAAGCAATAGAAAGCACAACTAGACAACCTATCAAGCATTTGATCCATGAAAGGGAGGGGAAAGTGATCCGTCCTTGTGACTTTGTTGAGCTTATGATAATTCATACACACTATCCACTAGGTGACCGTTCTTGTAGGAATCAACTCTTTCTTATCATTGTTAATAACTGTCATGCCTCCCTTCTTTAGGACACATTGGACCGGAAAAGTCCATGAACTATCGGAAATGGGGTAGACAACCCCAGTATCCAAGCATTTGATAATATCCTTTTTGACCAGCTCTTGCATAGCTTTATTAAGTTTTCCTTGGTGTTTAATGAACAGTTTTGCACCATCTCCAATTTAATCATATGCATGCAAAATGCAGGGCTTATACTCCGAATATCTGCCAAAGTCCACCCAATAGCTTTCTTCCTCTATTGCAACACCGTCAATGTGGAATCTACCTACACATTATTCAAACAAGAAGAGAGAATAACCGGTAAAGTAGAACAAGGGCCAAGAAATTCATATTGAAGGTGAGGTGGCAATGATTTAACTCCACTGTTGGTGGCTCTATAATTGAAGGCTTTGTAGGAGGAGTCTTCCTATTCTCAAGATTCAATGACAACTTTCGGGATGCATTGTTGTAAGACCCCCATCCTTGCAACGAATTCACACACTCTATGAAACCATCCATCTCATCATCATCAAAGTTGAGCAAAACGGCTTCCAACATGTCACCAAAATTGATTGTAGCGCTAGTATCATCAACAATAACATCAGTCACTAAGTCCACAAAAGTGCACACCTCATTGCTATTTGGTTGACACATGGACTTGCACACATGAATACCACTTGCTCATCACCAACCCGGAATGTGAGTTCTCCAGCTTCAAAATCACGAAGTGCCTTACCCATAGCAAGGAAAGGCCTCCTAATAATGATAGGCACTTCATAATCAACCTCACAATCTAGAATCATAAAGTCTGTCTGAAGAATGAATTCATCAACTCTGATCAATACATCCTCAATCACTCCCAACGGTCTCTTCATTGTGCGATCGGCCATTTGCAAACTCATAGATGTGGGTCTTGGTTTTCCAATCCCCAAAGTTTTATGTACCGAATAGGGCAATCAAATTAATACTCTCCCCAAGATTACAAAGAGATTTAGCAAATTCGACACTTCCAATAGTAAAAGGAATTCTGAAAGCACCGGGATCCTCCAACTTGGGAGGCATGGAATGAACAATTGCACTCACTTGATGGGTAACTTGGATTGTTTTTAAGTTCATCGAACTCTTCTTTGTCACAAGATCTTTCATAAACTTGGCATAACCGGGCATCTGTTACAAAGCTTCAACCAATGGCGCATTAATAAAGAGACCTTTCATCATTTGAATGAACTTCATGAATTGATTCTCACATATTTTCTTAGCAAGCCTTTGAGGGTACGGAGGTGGAGGATTTGGCAAGGGTGCCTTAGCCTTTTACACTACCTGATCCGATATGTCAATGATGCGTTCCCTAGACGGGTTTACCTTTTCAGGTCTCCTCCACACTATCATCAATATCAATCCGGACATCATCATGTACTAGAACATCATTTTGTGGGATTTTCTCCTGTTGGATCACTTGGTCATCATCCACAAGTTGCTTTTCATTTGAGGTGGTTGCATTCCCGCCTCTTTCACTTCTTGTGATAACCGCCATAGCATGCCCCATATTGTTACCACTCTTTGGGTTCACTACTGTGTCACTTGCAATGCACCCATAGGACGAGTATTAAGAGCTTGAACCATAGGAAGGATAAGGATGTGGGTTGCTTGGTTGTTGGTACATTGGGGGTCTTTGAAAACCCGACTTTCAATTTGCATAATTATCATTGTTTCCCCAGTTGTCTTGATTGTTACCTCCCCAATTCCTTTGGTTGTTGTTGTTATGCCAATACCCTTGATTGTTAAAACCCCAGTTGCCTTGGTTATTTTGATAACGCCATTGATTTTTGTTGGAGCCTTGAAAATTGCTATGTTGCCCTTGATAATTGTTCACAAATTATACCTATTGTTCTTGCTCTATAAGAGTCATCTTGATCATAGCTACCATCATCATGTGCATAATTCTCCACCCAAGATTGAAATTGGGGACCTTTAGTCCTCTTCTTATTAGCCAGTATATTCACTTCCTCCATAGCATGAACTTTCTTAGGAGCTTGAGTTTTATGAAGTTGAGCCTTAGCGAGTTGAGTCATATTTGTGGTCAATTCAACAGTAGCTTGCTCATGGTCTTACAATTCTATATGAAGAGAGATCATGTTGAGATCACCTTAGGGAACATTAGCTCGGTATTGCCAAGCCAAAGATGTTTATGTCATCTCATCAAGAATCTCACATGCCCTCCAAATAAGGTGTTGTCATGAAATTTCCTCCGGCCAATTGATTCACCATACATTGATTTATGGTATTAATACCATGGTAGAAAGGTTGTTGGATCATGTTGTTGGTCATATCATTATTCGGGCACTCCTTCACCATAGTCTGATACCGCTCCCAGATTTCATGCAAAGGTTCATTGGGCTCTTCCATAAAAGCATGTGCGAGAAGAACTTTGAAATGAACTTCACCGCCAATTCATCCCATGTATGATAGAATGATTAGGCAAGCGTTCAAACCAACCCAACGCCTTACCCCTTAGTGAGAAGGGAAAAGGCCTTAACCGCAAAGTATCTTCTAAAATATTTGTCTGTTTGCTTCCCTAATACGTATCCACAAAACCCTTCAAATGGTTGTAAGCATTTTGAATCCGCGCCCCGGTGAAATAACCTCATTGCTCAAGCAGAGTGAGCATCATATTGGTAATTTGAAAGTTTTTCCCCCTAATGTGAGGAGGGACTATGGGCAGTTGCATACCCTTCGTTGGGAAAAATCCGATATTGCGCCGCTTGTGGTTGTGGAGGTGGGGGAGGTGGTGCTACATTGTCTTGTTTCCCACGGCCTTGACGATTTTGTTGTGGAACTTGTGGCATTTCATCAAGTTGTTCCTCTTCGCCATCCACCTCTCCCAATGGTATGTTTCCAAGTTCGTTGTTTGTCATTTGGAACCTACAATTACTTAAAAAAATTAGAATCACGAAAGTAAAAGAAGATATTTCAAGAAACAAACTCAAGTATATAGCTAATACCATAAACTCCCCGGCATCGACGCCAAAAATTGATCACATCCAATTCACACTCCAATTAAATGAATATAAAACGGTCGTTATAATAATAAACCCAACGCGAGTTGGATCCAATCCACAAGGAGTTTAAAATGGGTATTGAGGTAAATACTTAAGAGAGAAACTCAAAATAACTAGATTTAGCTTCCAAAAAAAAGTGAATATCAATTGTTCCAAATTAAACTACTAATAAATTTGACTAACTAAAATGAGCAAGTAATGATTGCAATATTTTTGATGTTTTAACCAATATAGAAAGGCCGGGTTGTAACCTTAACCTAGGTGTAAATCTAATGGGTAGAGTAAATTTGTGCTTGCTTGGTAGATCGGGATTTGTTATTACTCTCAATACATAAATACCCACTAAAAATACCTATCGGTTAAAGAGTGAGTATGCCCAAATTGGCTCTCTCAAGTCCAAATGTGTAGCAATCAAAGCAATTGAATATGAGTCCAAGTCGCATTCTCCTTATCTCTAGTTCAAATCCATTAATTAAACTAATCGATACTTCAACTAGTTCAATTTCTTGTTAGCCAAGTTTGCCAAAATTAAATTCCTCTTTCTCAAGTAAGAACCAAGTCAAATAAGCATGAATAAATATTTGGAACCATTAATTCTAACTTTAAAGCATAAACATGGATAAAGAACATTAACCCAATCAATAACAAGCATTAACATTAAATACCCATAAGTTTTGCACATTAGGGTTGGATCATAACCCTAGATAAAATCTAGTTACTCATAATAATGGACATAAGAAGATGAAAAGAAGAAAAACGTAAAGACAAAAAGCTATATTAAAATGGAAAAGCAATTAATCCTCTCTAATTGTAGTTCAAAGGTTTCCCAAATAGTTAAGAATAACTACCAGATGCTGCTACAATACAAAAGAATATCCTAAAAGGTATTTCACGTATATTTATACTGCTCCGAAATTCCTAACAAAAATACCCTTCGGAGGGTTCTGCAGCCGTACTTTACCATATGTGCTCCGCAGTTTGCTAGGTTACTGCTGCGAGTACTTTTAGTTGGAGGAGTTTTGCGGCCGTAAATTAGCTTCTGCGGCTGCACTTTAGTTTCTGTGGCAGCATTGAATTGCTTCGGACCGCACTTTGAAGAGGCTTTAGACTTTGTTCGATTGCACCTTCTCTCATCTTTCAGGCATGTCATTGCGAACCTGTTTTGCGGACCAAGTGCGGCCACACTTTTTGCTTTGCGAACCGCACTTCTGCAAAAATTTCTTAAAGCTCCAGATCTTCATCTGCGGCCGCATTTCATTTTCTTTAGGCTGCATTTGCGTTTGTTGCCTTATATAAAATTTCGCAGACTACACTGTTCTTCACACACTTCTCCTCTATTGATCGTATCTGGAATTTTGCAAAAATTCTTTGAAGCTCCATATCTTCGTCTGTGTCACGACCCAAAATCCCAACAATGATCGTGATGGTGCCTCTCATCAAGACAAGGCCAGCCAATTAAACTAAAATTCATTTAAGCAGTTAAGCAATACTAAAATAATATAAGTATGGTTTAATAACAGTAGTCTACGGAAAAATATAGTGAACCATTCCGACTACAGCCCGAACCGGGGTGTCACAAAGTCATGAGCAACTAATGAAAATCCTAATAATAAGAATACTATTACAATATCTTTGGCACAATTGTTTGAAGATAGTGGGAACAATAAGATAAAAGAGATACGGGGCTGCGGACGCCAACAGCTACCTCGTAGTCTCAGAATCACCGCTCTGACAGTCGTAGCCATTGCATCGGAGCGGAATCAATAGCGCCTGAATCTGCACACATGGTGTAGGGAGTAATGTGAGTACTTCCAACTCAGTGAGTAGCACATATAAATAATGACTGAAAGTAAGAAAACACGTAAAGCACAAGGCAATGCATAATGAAGCAGTAAATCATTATTTGAAAACAGTAAATCAGTAAGAAATCATTTAAAAATCTTCCCAGCTCTGGTTACCAGTTACCATTGTTACCAACTGTAACCTACAGTTGTCATTGTTACCAACTGTAATATTCCTGGGCTCAGTATCAATCTCACAGCTCTGGTTACCAGTTGTCATTGTTACCAACTGGAACCTACAGTTGTCATTGTTACCAACTGTATTATCTCTGGTTACTGGTTGTCATTGTTACCAACCGTAACCTACAGTTGTCATTGTTACCAATTATCTCTGGTTACCCGTTGTCATTGTTACCAACCGTAACCTACAATTGTCATTGTTACCAACTGTATTTTCTCTGGGTACCCTGCGCTCACTGGGGGTGTACAGACTCCGGGAGGGGCCTCTTACGGCCCAAGCGCTATATCAAGCCACTTCGTGGCATACATCTAGGTCCTCGGCCTCATATCAATCAAGCCACCTCATGACGTATATACAGTATCTCAGGCCCTCGGCCTCATATCACTCAGTAAAACCTCACACCTGGCCCTCGGCCGTACTCAGTCAGGAAATCGTCACAAGCCCCTCGGGCATAGTAAAAAAGTAGTTCTCAGTCCAAACATCATTTCAAATATTGTGTAAATCTCAAAACTGAATAAAAAGTGGCTGAGTTGTACAACAGTGGAAACAACATGACTGAGTTCAAGTAATAAGTACAAATAGTGAGGAAATAGTGATAAAAATCCCCGGAGGGTTCAAACAATTGGCACGAAGCCCAAATATGGCAATCAGCACAAAACATGATGATATCAAATAGGTTTCAATCAAATATGTAGTAAAAATCATCAATCGGGACGGACCAAGTCACAGTCCCAGTAGTAACCGACCCCACGCTCATCATCGAGCGTGTGCCTCACTTCAATATAGCACTACGATGTGCAAGTCCGGGGTTTCGAACCCTCAGAACATCATTTACAATCACTACTCACCTCAAACCGGCTAAATCCTTAGCCTGCGACGCCTTTGCCCTTTGAATTGGCCTCCACGTGCGTCGAATCTATCCAAATTCAGAATAATTATGCCACAATATGTTGAGGGAACAAAGCCCAAGCGAAAATAGTCAAAAAATACTAAGAAGTCCCGAAATTAGAAAAACTCGAGCCTTGGGCCCACTCCTCGAAATTCAATAATTTCCATCCCAACGAGTTCCTTATCTCCTCACGAGTTCAACCATACAAAATTCATCGAATTCCGACATCGGATCGACCTTCAACTCTTAAGTCTAAACTTAGGGTTTTCCACAATTCTTCCTAACTTAAATCATCAATTAATTGCTAAAAATAGTGATAAACTGAGGTAATTCCTCCAAAATTAAGTTAGGAACACTTACCCTGATGTTTCTCTTGGAAACCCTCCAAAAATTGCTTCAAAACTTACTTCAATCTGAACTCCCTAGCTCCAAATATGTTTAGAATGGTCAAATCCCCTTCTTTAAGAATTTACCCAAGAAAAATCTCCTTTGGATGTAGTTTTGAGGTTGATTTGATATGATTTTATGGTGTTTGGAGGTGTTTCTCTTCGTGGGTGACGAAAAATGGCTTTGGTATGGCCAATGGGCACTGATTTCTATTTATAAAGGGGTCAAAAATCGAGACAAGACATCCCTGTCTGGCCCGATATGCGATCGCATACCTGTCGCATAACAGGTATGCGGTCCGCATTTTGGACGCATTTTCGACATTGAATTTGTCCAGGTTTCTGTCCTGGTATGCGATCTCAGCATGGTGAAATGCGGTCCGCATTTCATGTTTGCGTTTCGCAATTCGACCGCATTCTTGACGTTACATTTTGTTCAGTTCACTGTCTCAGTTTGCGGTCTCGATGTCAGATATGCGGTCCACATGTTAGGTATGCGGTCCGCATTCCTACCGCATTTCTGACCTGAACTTTGCCTAGGAACCTGCCTGGGTTTGTGATCTCCTTGTGAGATATGCGGTCCGCATTTGAGATATGCGATCCGCATTCTCGCATCTAGTTTTTCTGAAATTTCCTTTTCCAATGACGAATTAGTCCGTTTAACCACCCAAAACTCACCCGAGGCTTCTGGAACCTCAACCAAACACGCTAACATACCCCATAATATTATTCGAACTTGTTCCAACCATCGGAACGCTCAAAACAACCTCTCAACACCCATTCGCGTCGGATTCAAGCCTAAGGATTTCAAAAATCCTCTAAGTCGCTCTTTTGATATAAACCCAATCAAACCACGTCCGAATGACCTGAAATTTACACACAAGTCCTAATTCACATATCGAAGCTACAGCAACTTTCGGAATTCCATTCCGACCCTTGGATCAAAATCTCGCCTATCAACCGGAAATCGCCAAAATTCTAACTTCGCCAATTCAAGCCTAATTCTACACGGGATCCCCGAAACCAATTTCGATCACACTCCTAATTCATAAATCACCTCCCGAAGCCAACCGAACCATCGGAACTCACATCCGAACGCTCTAACTCATAAGTCAACATCCAGTTGACTATTCTAATTTAAACCTTCTTAGAGACTAAGTGTCTCACTTCTTACCAATTTCACTCCGAACTCAATCACTCAACTTGGTTACATAAAACACGGATAACGAACATAATGAGACAGAAAATGGGGAAGACGGGGTGGTAACCCACGAGACGACTAGCTGGGTCGTTACATTCTCCCCCACTTAAACAAACGTTCGTCCTCGAACGAGTGAAGAAACATACCTGAAGTTTTAAATAGGTGAGGGTATCTGCTCCGCATCTCCCGCTCGGTTTCCCAAGTAGCCTCCCCCACGGACCGACCTCTCCATTAAACTTTCACTGAAGCTATCTCCTTGGACCTCAACTTCCGAACCTGATGATCCAAAATCGCTACTGGCTCCACCTCATAGGTCAAATTATCATCCAACTTAATCGTGCTGAAGTCCAAAATATGAGACAGGTCTCCAATATACTTCCGGAGCATCGAAACATGAAATACTGGGTGCACACTCGACAGACTGGGTGGCAAAGCAATCTCATAAGCCACCTCCCCGACTCTTCAAAGCACCTCAAATGGCCCAATGAACCGAGGACTCAGTTTCCCCTTCTTCCCGAATCTTATAACACCTTTCATGGGCGAAACCTTCAGCAAGACCTTCTCGCCAACCATGTAAGACACATCTCGAACCTTCCTATCGGCATAACTCTTTTGCCTCGATTGTGCTGTACGGAGCCTCTCCTGGATTGTTTTCACCTTCTCTAAAGCATCCTGAACCAAGTCAGTCCCCAATAGCCTAGCTTCGCCGGGCTCGAACCAACCAACCGGAGATCTACACCGCCTCCCATACAGAGCCTCATACAGAGCCATCTGAATACTTGACTGGTAGCTGTTGTTACAAGCGAACTCTGCAAGCGGTAGAAATTCATCCCATGAACCTCCGAAATTAACAACACATGCACGCAACATGTCCTCCAGTATCTGAATGGTACATTCTGACTGCCCATCCGTCTGAGGATGAAATGCTNACCCAACTCCCTCTGCACGGCTTTCCAGAACTGCGAGGTGAACTAAGTACCTCTATCTGAAATGATAGAAACTAGAACACCATGCAGCCGGACAATCTCTCGAATATAAATCCTCGCCAACCGTTCTGAAGAATAGGTAGTACACACAGGAATGAAGTGCGCGGACTTGGTCAGCCGATCTACAATCACCCAAATAGCATCGAACTTCTTCAAAGTCCGTGGGAGTCCAACAACAAAGTCCATAGTGATCCGCTCCCATTTCCACTCGGGAATAGCTATCTGCTGAAGCAAACCACCCGGCCTCTGATGTTCATATTTTACTTGCTGACAGTTGAGACACCGAGCTACGAATCCCACAATATCCTTCTTCATCCTTCTCCACCAATAATGTTGCTTCAAATCCTGGTACATCTTTGCGGCACCCGGATGAATAGAATACCGTGAGCTATGGACCTCCTCCAGAATTAACTCTCGGAGCCCATCCACATTGGGTACACAAATCCGGCCCTGCATCCTCAACACTCCATCGTCGTCAATGGTCACATCTTTAGCATCATTATGCTGGACTCTGTCCTTAAGGACAAGAAAATGGGGATCGTCATACTGACGCTCCCTAATGCGATCGTATAACGAAGACCGAGAAACCACGCAAGCCAACACCCGATTGGATACCGATATGTCTAATCTCACAAACCTATTGGCCAAGGTCTGGACATCGACTGCGAGAGGTCTCTCTCCAACTGGGATGTATGCCAAACTCCCATACTTACTGCCTTTCGGCTCAAAGCATCGGCCACCATATTGGCCTTTCCCGGATGGTATAATATAGTGATGTCATAATCCTTGAGCAATTATAACCATCACCGCTGTCTCAAATTTAGATCCTTCTGCTTGAACAAGTGTTGAAAGCTACGATGATCAGTGAACACTTCACAAGATACACCATGCAAGTAGCGCCTCCAAATCTTCAATGCATGTACTATGGCAGCAAGCTCCAAATCATGCACGGGGTAGTTCTTCTCATGAGGCTTCAACTGACGAGAAGCATAAGCAATAACTCTACCATCCTTCATTAGTACACAACCGATCCCAATTCTTGAGGCATCACAATACACGGTATACGAACCTGAGGCTGATTGTAGAACCAATACTGGAGTTGTGGTTAAGGCTGTCTTGAGCTTTTGAAAGCTCTCCTCACACTTGTCCGACCATACAAATGGAACACCCTTCTGGGTCAATTTGGTCAAGGGTGACGCAATGGATGAGAAACCCCGAACAAACCGGCGATAGTAGCCTGCCAACCCAAGAAAGCTACGAATCTCTGTGACCGAGGACGGTCTAGGCCAACTCTGGACCGCCTCTATCTTCTTTGGATTAACCTGTATACCCTCGCTAGACACCATGTGCCCCAAGAAAGCCACTGAATTGAGCCAAAACTCACACTTGGAGAATTTTGCATAAAGCTTCTCCTCCCTCAATCTCTGTAATACAACTCGCAAATGTTCTGCGTGCTCTTCCTGATTACGCGAGTACACCAGAATATCGTCAATAAATACCACCACGAACGAATCCAGATAAGGCCGAAATACATTGTTCATTAACTGCATGAACGCTGCTGGGGCATTGGTTAGCCCGAAAGACATAACAAGAAACTCATAGTGGTCATATCTAGTCCGAAAAGCAGTCTTAAGAATATCTGCATCCCTGATCTTTAACTGGTGATATCCTGAACGGAGATCAATCTTAGAGAACACTCGTGCTCCCTGAAGCTGGTCAAATAAATCATCGATGCGAGGCAAAGGATATTTGTTCTTGATTGTTACCTTGTTCAATTGCCTATAATCGATGCACATTCTCATCGTGCCATCCTTCTTTTTCACAAATGGAACCGGTACACCCCAAGGTGACACACTAGGCCGAATGAACCCCTTATCTAGGAGTTCTTGAAGTTGCTCCTTTAATTCTTTCAACTCTGCTGGTGCCATACGATACGGCGGAATAGAAATGGGCTGAGTTCCCGGCACCAGGTCAATACCAAAATCAATATCCCTGTCCGGTGGCATGCCCAGCAGGTCTGCAGGAAATACATGGGGAAAATCCCGCACAACTGGAGCAGAATCGATGCTTGGAGTCTCAGCTCCAACATCCCTCACAAACGCTAGGCATGCAAGGCAACCCTTCCCAATCATATGCTGGGCTTTCAAGTATGATATCACCCTACTAGGAATATAATCAGTCACGCCACGCCACTCTATCCGCGGCACACCCGGCATACCCAAAGTAACTGTCTTAGCATGACAGTCTAAAATAGCACGACATGGAGATAGCCAATCCATGCCTAAAATGACATCAAAATCTACCATGCTTAGTAGCAATAGGTCCACTCGGGTCTCCAAACCCCCAATAGTCACAATACACGACTGGTATACACGGTCCACAACAACAGTATCGCCCACCGGGGTAGACACATAAACAGGTAAAGCAAGAAACTCCCGGGGCATACCCAAATATTGAGCAAAATATGAGGACATCTATGAATAGGTGGAACCGGGATCAAATAATACAGAGGCATCTTTGTGGCAGACTGAAACAATACTTGTAATAACGGCGTCTGAAGCACTGGCATCTATCCTGCCTGGGATAGCATAAAATCGAGCCTGGCCACCGCCTGCTCGACCTCCCCCTCTGGGGCGACCTCTGGCTGCCTGACCTCCACCACTAGCTGGCTGGGCGGGTGGTAAAGTAACTGGAGCAGAAGTCGAGGGCTGACCCCTCTGTTGGGACAATCTAGCACCACAATGAGAACATTGCCTCCACATGTGACCCATCTTGCCACAATCATAACAACTCCCTGGTGCTCTAGCAGATGCACTTGGCCTAGGAGGACCCTGGGCTGACGGAGCATGAGCTGGAAGGGCACTGAGTGATGACTGGCCCTGCTGCAACCCATGATGACCACGACCTGCAGATGCCCCACGGTATTCTGGACGGGCTGGCTGAGCAGGCCTGAAGGAACGGCCTCTACCCTGCTGAAACTGGCCTCTTGAAGGAGTACCACTGTAACAATCCGATCCTCGAGGCCTCTTAGCCTCCCTCTCCTCTCGCTCCTGACGGCGAATCGTCTCAATCTCGCGAGCTATATCAACCACCTCCTCGAAGGTAGCACCCAATACTCTCTCCCTGGTCATGAGGATACGGAGATGATAGTTAAGGCCATCCACAAACCTCCTGATCCTTTCACGATCCGTCGATACCATCCAGACAGCATGTCGAGCCAACTCAGAAAATCTTGACTCATATTGTAACACCGTCATATCACCCTGTCGCAGCCACTCAAACTGTCTGCGCAGCTCCTCTCTGCGGGACTGCGGCACATACTTCTCAAAGAAAAGAGCAGAGAACTGCTGCCAAGTAAGGGGCGCTACATCAGCCGACCTACGCCTCTCATACGCCTCCCACCAATTAAAGGTAGCTCCCCTAAACTGAAAGGTGGTGAATGCCACACCACTAGACTCAAGAATCCCGGCTGTCCGGAGCATTCGCTGACACTTGTCAAGAAAACCCTGGGCATCCTCGCCCTCAGCACCACTGAATGACTGAGGCTGGAGCCTGCCAAACCTCTCAAGGCGACGCTGCTCATCATCTGGCATGACTGGTACTATGAATTCCTGAGCTGGTGCAGCTGGCTGGGCTGGAGGTGCTCCCTGCATCTGAAGTCCCTGCACTACCTGCTCAGGCTTACTGGCAACTGGAGTTTGATTGCCTCCCCTGGCCTGTGAAGTAGTTGCGGTTGTGGTGGCTGAAACCGCCTGAGCCAGGCCAGTGCAAAAAGATAATATCTGAGCCAAGGTCTCCTAAAGACCTGGAATAGCGACAGGCACAGCTGGTGCCTGAACTGGTGCTACTGGAGCCTGTTCCTGAGCTGGGGCAGCTGGCTGGGCTGGAGGTGCCCCCGCCGCTCTGCCTCTACCACGACCACGACCGCGTCCACGGCCTATGGTGGCCTCAGTGGGTGGTACTGGTGGTCGTCCAACTCGTCCAGTAGTTCGAGGCCTCACCATCTGTGAGAGAACAGGATAGCAGAAGTTTTAGTACTCGGATCTACAAGTTCGCACGACAAGAATTTCAAGAATATGGAATTTTCCTAGAAAGGTTCTGCAACCTCTCGAAGATAAATACAGACGTCTCCGTATCGATCCGCGAGACTCTACTAAACCCGCTCATGACTTGTGAGACCTATGTAACCTAGGCTCTGATACCAAGCTGTCACGACCCAAAATCCCAACCATGATCGTGATGGCGCCTCTCATGAAGACAAGGCCAGCCAATTAAACTAAAATTCATTTAAGCAGTTAAGCAATACGAAAATAATATAAGTATGGTTTAATAACAGTAGTCTACGGAAAAATATAGTGAACCATCCCGACTATAGCCTGAACCGGGATGTCAAAAAGTCATGAGCAACTAATGAAAATCCTAATAATAAGATTACTATTACAATATCTTTGGCACAATTGTTTTAAGATAGTGGGAACAACAAGATAAAAGAGATACGGGGCTGCGGACGCCAACAGCTACCTCGTAGTCTCTGAATCACCGCTCTGACAGTCATAGTCATTGCCTCGGAGCGGAATCAATAACGCTTGAATCTGCACACATGGTGCAGGGAGTAATGTGAGTACTTCCAACTCAGTGAGTAATGCATATAAATAATGACTGAAAGTAAGGAAAGCACAAGGCAATGCATAATGAAGCAGTAAACCATTTTTTGAAAACAGTAAATCAGTAAGAAATCATTTAAAAATCTTTCCAGCTCTGGTTACCAGTTGCCATTGTTACCAACTGTAACCTACAGTTGTCATTGTTACCAACTGTAATATTCCTGGGCTCAGTATCAATCTCACAGCTCTGGTTACCAGTTGTCATTGTTACCAACTGGAACCTACAGTTGTCATTGTTACCAACTGTAATATCTCTGGTTACCGGTTGTCATTGTTACCAACCGTAACCTACAGTTGTCATTGTTACCAACTGTATTATCTCCGGTTACCGGTTGTCATTGTTACCAACCGTAACCTACAGTTGTCATTGTTACCAACTGTATTATCTCTGGTTACCGGTTATCATTGTTACCAACCGTAACCTACAGTTGTCATTGTTACCAATTATCTCTGGTTACCGATTGTCATTGTTACCAACCGTAACCTACAGGTGTCATTGTTACCAACTGTATTTTCTCTTGGTACCCTGCGCTCACTGGGGGTGTACAGACTCCGGGAGGGGCCCCTTACGGCCCAAGCGCTATATCAAGCCACCTCGTGGCATACATCTAGGTCCTCGGCCTCATATCACTCAGTAAAACCTCACACCTAGCCCTCGACCGCACTCAGTCAGGAAATCATCACAAGCCCCTCGGGCATAGTAAAACAGTAGTTCTCAGTCCAAACATCATTTCAAATATTGTGTAAATCTCAAAACAGAATAAAAAGTGGCTGAGTTGTACAACAATGGAAACAACATGACTGAGTTCAAGTAATAAGTATAAATAGTGAGGAAATAGTGATAAAAATCCCCGGAGGGTTCAAACAATTGGCACGAAGCCCAAATATGGCANATTGCCACACAGTCATATCCCCCTGTAGCAGCCATTCGAACTGTCTACGCAGCTCTTTCCTGCAGACTGCGGCACATACTTCTCCAAGAAAAGAGCGGAGAACTGCTGCTAAGTAAGCGGCGCTGCAACGGGCCTACGCCTCTCATACGCCTCCCACCAATTAAAGGCAGCTCCCGTGAACTGAAATGTGGTAAATGCCACACCACTAGACTCAAGAATCTCGGCTGTCCGAAGCATTCGCTGACACTTATCAAGAAAACCCTGGGCATCCTCGCCCTCAGCACCACTGAATGACGGAGGCTTGAGTCGGCCAAACCTCTCAAGACGACGTTGTTCATCATCTGGCATAGCTGGCACTATGAATTCCTGAGCTGGTGCAACCGGCTAGGCTGGAGGTGCCCCCGGCATCTGTAGTCCCTGGACTACCTGCTCAGATGTACGGGCAACTGGAGTCTGATTGCCTCCCCCGGCCTGTGAAGTAGTTGCCGCTGCGTTGGCTAAAACCTCCTGGGCTAGGCCAATGCAAACGGTTAGAATCTAAGCCAAGGTCTCCTGAAGTCCTGGAATAGCTGTAGGCACAGCTGGTGCCTGAACTGGGGCTGCTGGAGCATGTTCCTGAGCTGGGGCAGCTGGTGGATCAGCAGACGCTGCCCTCGCCGCTCTGCCTCTACGACGACCCCGACCGCGTCCACAGCCTCTGGCGGCCTCGGTGGGTGGTACTGGTGGTCGTCCACCTCGTCCGATAGTTCGTGGCCTCACCATCTGTGAGAGAACAGGATAGCGAAAGTTTTAGTACTCGGATCTACAAGTTCGCACGATAAAAATTTCAAGAATATGGGATTTTCCTAAAAAGGTTCTGCAGCCTCTCGAAGATAAATACAGACGTCTCCGTATCGATCCGCGAGACTCTACTAAACCCGCACATGACTCGTGAGACCTATGTAACCTAGGCTCTAATACCAAGCTGTCATGACCCAAAATCCCAACTCGGTCGTGATGGCGCCTCTCATGAAGACAAGGCCAGCCAATCCAAACTAACTTCCTTTTAACAGTTAAATAATGCGAAAATAATATAAGTATGGTTTAATAACAGTAAATTGCGGAAAAATAGGTAAACCATCCCGACTACAGCCCTCAGATGGGGGTGTCACAAAGTCATGAGCCACTAATGAAATCCTAATAATAAAATAACTATTACAATATCTTTGGCATAATTGTTTGAAGAAAGTGGAAACAACAAAATAAAAGAGATACGGGGCTGCGAACGCCAACAGCTACCTCGTAGTCTTTGAATCACCACCCTGACAATAGTAGTCAATACCTCGGGGCGGAACCCATAACGCCTGAATATGCACACATGGTGCAGGGAGTAATGTGAGTACTTCCAACTCACTGACTAATAAATATAAATAATGACTGAAAGTAAGAAACACATAAGACTTAGAGCAATCCATGATGGAAAAGTAAAAACATGTAACATCTCAAATAGATAACGTGAAGTAAATGGAGACAACACCAACACAACCAAAAATGCAATGCGATGCAATGCAATGCAAGTCATGACTATCGTGGCGGCGTGCCACCCGTTCCCTGGGTACCCGGCGCTTACTGTGGGGGGTTCAGTAGCGCAATATTTCGTGACGGCGTGTCACCCGATCCATGCATGTCACATCTCATGGCGGCGTGCCACACGATCCCATTAAAATCATTCGAAAATATCATTTAAGTTTCAAAACTGAGTTTATGAAATGAATCAATTCAGCAACAACACCCCTGAAGGGTTCACATAACCGGTGAGATGCCAAATAATAACCTTGAAGGGTTCACATAACCGGCGAGATGCCAAATAATACCCCTGAAGGGTCCACATAACCCGCGAGATGCCCAAGTATGATTTAGTAAACAATGACAAATACCCCTGAAGGGTTCATAACCGGCTAGATGCCCAAATATGATGATATCCATAAGTTTCAATCAATCATGTAGTAAAATCATCAAAACGGGATGGACCAAGTCACAATCCCCAGAAGTAAACGACACAGTACAGCACTACGATGTGCAAATTCGGGGTTTCGAACCCTCAGGACATCATTTACAAACATTACTCACCTCAAGTCAGCTAAATCCTTAGCCCGCGACGCCTTTGCCCTTTGAATTGGCCTCCACGTGCGTCGAATCTATCCAAATTCAGAACAATTATGTTACAATATGTAGAGGGAATAATACCCAAGCAAAAACAATCGAATTTACTAAGAAATCTCGAAATTAGCAACACCCGAGCCCCGGGCCCACGTCTCGAAATTCAGTACTTTTCACCCCAACGGGTTCCTTATCTTCTCACGAGTTCAACCATATAAAATTTGTTGAATTCCGACACCGGATCGACCTCTAACCCTCACACCTAAGCCTTAGGGTTCTCCACAATTTTCCCAACTTAAATCACCAATTAATTGCTAAAAATAGTGATAAACTGAGGTAATTTCTCCAAAATTGAGTTAGGAATACTTAATCCGATGTTTCTCTAGGAAACCCTCCAAGATTTGCTTCAAAACTTGTTTGAATCCGAGCTCTCTATCTCCAAATGTGTTTAGAATGGTCAAACCCCCTTGTTTAAGAATTTACACGAGATAATCTCCTTTGGATATGGTTTTGAAGTTGATTTGTTGTGATTCTATGGTGTTTGGAGCTGTTCCTCTTCGTGGGTAACGAATATGGGTCTCGTAGGGCAAAATGAGCACTGAGTTCTACTTAAAAAGTATCAAAAATCGAGTTAAAACACCCCTGTCAGGTCAAAAATGCGATCTTCTATGTCTAAAATGCGGTTCGCATTTCACCTTTGCGGTTCGCATCTTTGGTCGCAAACCTCACCCCAAGTTCTGTCTCAGTTTGCGATTTCTGTGTCAAAAATGCGGTTCGCATAGCTGATTTGCGGTCAATCTGCGGTCAATTTGCGATCGCAGATTTGACGTTTCTGTAGATTTTTTCCTTGACACGAAAATAGGCATAACTTTCTCATACGATGTCCGAATTGGACGATTCTTTTTGCTATGGCTCCGAAATTTCGATATGCATCTTATGCTTTAATTAAAAGAGAATTTGGAGTCCATTTGAATAATATTATACCACTTATTCTTGAAAAGACGACATCGACACATTCTCGAAATGCCAAAGTTAAACTCTATCAACAATCCAAAATCCATTCGAGGCCCTCGGGACTTCAACCAAATACGCCAACATGTCCCATAACATTATTCAAACTTGTTCCAACCTTTGGAACGTTCAAAACAACTTATCATCACCAATTCACGTTGGATTCAAGCCTAAGATTTTCAAAATCCTCTAAATCACTATTTTGATCTAAACCCAACCAAACCACGTCCGAATGACCTGAAATTTTGCACACAAGTCATAAATCACATATCGAAGCTACAACAACTTTCGGAATTCCATTCCGACCCTCGGATCGAAATCTCGCCTATCAACTAGAAATCGCCAAAATTCTAACTTCACCAACTCAAGCCTAATCCTACACGGAACTTCCAAAACTAATTCCTATCACTCTCCTAAGTCATAAATCCTCTCCCGAAACTAACCGAATCATCGGAATTCACATCTGAGCCTTCTAACTCGTAAGTCAACATCCAGTTGACTTTCACATCTTAAGCCTTCTTAAAAGGGACTAAGTGTCTCATTTCTTACCGATTTCACTCCGAATGCAACTTACTCAACTAAATTACCTAAAATACTGATAACGAGGCATAATGATACAGATATTGGGGAAGACGGAGCAGTAACCTATGAGACGATTTATCGGGTCGTCACACCAGCAAGCTCTGAGGTACCTGGATCTAAACCAAAAATGTGCAAAAACATAGCATGATTACACCAAAATCGATGCCCATAGGTATCAAGACTAACCTCGGTGGAGTAGCGACGAGGTTCAAGTCAAGAAAGTCACTAGTTAAATAACCTGTGAATAATATCAATATAAATCTGACAGTAGAAAGCATGACAGAATAAATATCAACAAACAATAAGACATGTGATAGAACAGCAAATTAACCAAACAACCTCGTAAGAACACAAAGTGACATCATTAAAGGAAAACAAGTATATGTTCAAATTATCAATCCATTCCAACACAACAATAACGTCGAGAATCACCCCGAAATGCCACATATCATAATCAACAAGTTACCCATTTGATGCTACATGAGCTTCACAATGAAATATTTCCCCTTATATAGCTTCACGGGCATAAGCCCCCTTATCTCTCCGCATGTGAATCACAATGAAATATTCCCCTTATTTGCAACACGCGCCTAAGCCCCCTTATCTCGCTGCATGCGCATCAGTAACTCCACCCTTATGTCGCCGCAAGCGCATATCCACACCCTTATACTCTACACAATAACAATCCTGCACAACACATACACATGTGCCACAACATCACCTCAACAACAATACCAATGTCACAACAAGATATAGCCCCCGACTCATCAATAATGTGTGGAAGAATCATAGCAATAATATAAGGATGCGGGGAATGAACAACAATAAAACATGTTTCATATAACAAACAACCCCATTTTAAGGCATATTAGTAGCCTAAGGTCTAACCTGCTCAATTATCACACATATAACCGTATACACACTCGTCATCGTGTGTACACGTCGCTTCACATGGAACAAATAAAGCAAACTAGACCAAATGGAAAAATTCCCACACACAAAGTTAGGCAAGATACTTTCTTAAAATAACCTAAGCCACTACTGTAAGAAGCCCTTGCCACGTGAATCACCCTCCAGGCCGCTCGAAGATAGCAAAAATAACTTATTAAAATCAATAAAAGCCAAAGGAACATGCCCAAATAATAAAGCTACAATCTTGGTTCAATTATGCAAAGTCAACCTAAAAAGCCAACACCGAGCTCGCACCCCGAAACCCGACCAAATTTCACAAATTTCGAACACCCATTCAAATACGAGTCCAAATATATGTGTTTCATCCAATTCCGACCTTAAATTGACCTTCAAACCATCAATTTACACTTTAGAAAAGTTTATAAATCCTTAATTTCGTCACTTAGATTCATCAATCAATCGCTAAAATCAAGATTGAAATGATGAATAAATAAAAAAATACGAGTCAAAAATACTTATCCCAATCCAAATTATGAAAATCCCTCCAAATTCCCCCATATCCGAGCTTTATAACTCAAATTGTGATAGAATAACCAAAACCCTCGAAATAGAGTGCTTAAATGGTCTGCGCAGGTATACACATCGCGACCGCTGAACAACCCAACTGCTGCCCCTTCTTTGCGAATACGACAGTGCAGTTGCGAACCCGATGCCTAAGCCAACTGTACCTGCACGAACGCGCTCCTCCTCTCGAGAACGCATAGGCCAAATTTATGACCGACCCCTCCGGCCTCCCCTTGTACGCGAATGAGGAGCCCAAGGCGCGATAGTGAAGGTATGACGACCCAGCTAGTCGTCTCGTGAGTTACTGCTCCGTTTTCCCCATTTCTGCTTTATTATGCTTCGGTATCCGTATTTTATGTAATCACGTTGAATGGTTTGCGTTCGGAGTAGATTCGATAAGAAATGAGACACTTAGTCTCTTTCAAGAAGGTTTAAGTTGTAAAAAGTCAACTGAATGTTGACTTAAGAGTTAGAGGGCTCGGATGTGAATTCCGACGATTCCATTAGTTTTGGGAGATGATTTATGACTTAGGGGTGTGATCGGAATTGATTTTGGAGGTCCCGTGTAGAATTAGGCTTGAATTGGTGGAGTTAGTATTTTGGCGATTTCCGGTTGGTAGGCGAGATTTTGATCCGAGGGTCGGAATAGAATTTCGAGAATTGCTATAGCTTCGTATGGTGATTTCGGACTTAGGCGTATGTCCGGATTTAAAATTGGAAGTCCGTAGGACAATTTAACGCATTTTGGCGAATGTTGGAAAATAGAAGATTTTTGGAAAATTGACCGACGGGTTGACTTTTTGACATCGGGGTAGGAATCCAGTTTTGAAAAAGTTCATAGGTCCGTTATGTCATTTATGACTTGTGTGCAAAATTTGAGGTCAATCGGACTCGATTTGATAGGTTTCGGCATCGAATGTAGAAGTTGGAATTTATTAGTTTCATTAGGCTTGAATTGGGGTATGATTCGTGTTTTTAGCATTGTTGGATGTGATTTAAGGCCTCGACTAAGTCCATAATATGTTTTAGGACTTGCTGGTATATCCGGAGGGGGACCCGAATGGCTCGGGTGAGTTTTGGGTGGTTAAACGGACTATTTCATCTTTGGAAAATATGAAAAAAAAAATTGCAGAAAAACTGGTGCGTGTAGTCCAGTTTGGAAGCTCATATCTTGCAATCTATAAAGAATCAGAAAAATTGCAAAACATGAAAGTAGTAGCCCATTGAATCTAGTTTCCAGAATGATAAACCATCAATCATTTGGACATATATACGGAAATTTACGATAATTTAAAATTGACTGGTACTGCTGTTATTTTCCAGGCAGTAAGCATGGCAGAAATTTCTGCTGCACAGGACCGACTTTGGAAGCTTATATCTCATAATTTGTATGGAATTTGGAGATGATCCAAAAATAAAAGTTGTAGACCTTGTATTCTAGTTTCTATAAAGTTAAACCATTCATGATTTGGATATTCTATGAGAACTTGATGATTGATTGAAGTTGGCTGGTGGAGCTGTTTTGACAGAATTTCTTGATGCACTTTAGAAGCTCATATCTCGGAATATATAAAGAGTTATGTAGTGTACAACCTATCAAATAAAAGAACTTCGAGTCTAGTTTCTAAATCTTCAAATATTTGCTCATTTGGATATTTCCACAAGGAGTTATGAGCGTTTTAATAGAAGGTGTACAGCAAGGGAAAAATGATAAGAGGAAGTACAACCTGCACAGCGCAAGGTACAACTCCATGAAGCCTGGGCACAATGTTTTAAGCCTTATTTTGTCCGCGATTTTGGGTATACTTTCACCCATAGTTGCTCATTTTTGGAGGTTCTTGAAAGAAATTAACGAGGGATTCAAGGAGAATAGATTGGAGGTAAGAATTTTGGACCTAAAACTCGTTTATATTGTGAAATCCACCTAGAAAATCATTGAAGTCTTGCTAAAAATGGAAGAAATAGGGCTTGGGATTATAAAATTTTAATTAGGTATTTGGAGGACCATTTGGGGCCGAATTTGAGAACTTTTGATATGTACGAACTCGTGGGGAGATAAGGAACCCGTTGATGTGGAAGTTTTGAACTTCGAGAAGTGGCCCCGGGGCTCGGGTTTTGCTAATTTCGGGATTTCTTGGTATTATTGATTGTTTTTGCTTGGGCTTTGTTCCCTCAACATATTGTGACATATTTGTTCTGAATTTGGAAAGATTCGACGCACGTGGAGGCCAATTCAAAGGGCAGAGGCGTCGCGGGCTAAGGATTTAGCCGGTTTGAGGTGAGTAATATTTGTAAACGACGTCCTGAGGGTTCGAAATCCCGGATTTGCACCTCATAGTGCTATGTTGAGGTGAGGTACATGCTTGATGATGAGCATGGGGTTGTTTACTTCTAGGGATTGGGACTTGGTCTATCCCGATTGATGATTTCTACTACATACTTGATTGAAATCTAATTGATATCATTGTGATTTGGGCTACTTGCCATGTTTGGGCTTCGCGCCGGTTATGTGAACCCTTCTGGGGTAGTTGTCATTTTGTACTAAATCATATTTGGGCTTCGCGCAGGTTATGTGAACCCTTCAGGGGTAGTTTTCATTGTTTACTAAATCATATTTGGGCATCTCGCCGGTTATGTGAACCCTTCAGGAGCATTTGTTACTGAATTGATTCATTTCATAAACTCAGTTTTGAAACTCAAATGATATTTTTAAATGATTTTTATTGGATCGGGTGGCACGCCGCCACGGAATGTAAATTGGATCGGGTGGCACGCCGCCACGGAATGTAAATTGGATCGGGTGGCACGCCGCCACGAGATGTAATATGCATGGATCGGGTGACACGCCGTCACGAGATATTGCGCTACTGAACCCCCCACAGTAAGCGCCGGGTACCC
>MCJB01049206.1:0-32461 GCA_002018475.1 Nicotiana obtusifolia
AGGAGAAGCTACCAATAATCAAGCAGAAGCAGAGGCAGCTTATATTGGTATGCACTGGTGCATTGGAAATGGGCATACAAAAATCCACCTGGAAAGTGATTCACAATTGTTGGAACAGTGGTTAACTGGCAGCTCGAACCCACCCTGGACTATCAGTATGATTATAGCTGATATAATCAAACTGATTCGACACTGCCAGGACTTCAAATGTACACATATTTTGAGGGAGGCAAACTGTCCAGCTGACACACTTGCCAAATTGAGTCATGAACTGAACACCACCACTCACTACAATGATCAACATGACTTACCTGTTCAATTAAGGGGAAAACTATGTCTTGATCTTCAAGGCTTTCCAGCCTTTAGGCACAGGAAATCTAAGCAAATTAGGTGGCCATCACAATTGATCTCTAACAATCATGACTCTGTTAATGCTTAAATTGTCTCAAGTATCTTTGAGGAACTCATAACCCAATAAAGCAAAAATACTGCAGGTTTCCCAATTGCAGCAGCTCCTTTGCCCCTTTACCTCCATAATCCTTTTGCTAAGTGTGCAAGAGTACTGCAGATCAGCAACACCAATCTGCTGGTACCTCAATGAAGAGATGAACAGAAGAACTGATATCAATAGCAACAGGGCAATCAAATTTGATAGACCAGCTAGTTACATTGTTAAGGATGCAGTAAATACCAGTAACACAGGGCGGCATCTACTCCCAGCAACATAGCATTTCAGAATATACCTGGACAGCAAAATGCTTACCCAATTGCAGCACTCCCCACTCCCCAGTTCCCCCATAACTCCAGTACTAATTTTGCAGGAATGGAGATCTCTCAATGGACAAAATGCTAACAGGAGCAGATGAGCCAAAAACTGGAAAGGAAATGACTACACTGGAGCAAAGGAGATGCAGAATCATCATTGTTACCAGTCTCCCTTATGCACCGGAGAATACCATTGCCACTCCACTACTATACGGCATACTCTTGATAGTCATCTTCCATTTTGCTTTTCTCGCAAAAGCCAAAGCAAAATTGAAGATTTTTATTCTTTGCTATATAGTACATTCCGAAGAAGATTCCAATAATTTGTTTAGAGATAGAACCAATTGTATGAGAAGGAACACTCACCCAGTAGAATTAGGAATACTTGTACTTTTTTTGTATAGTTGACCTAAAGTCACTACTCATCGTTTTTGTATATATGACTGTCGATCCATGTTATAAGATCGACAGCCATTACATCACTATAGGTCTAACTCACCTTAGCTATCTAGGTACAGTTGGTCACCAAATGTGGGTGATCAAGGATGTACACCTTCCCTATATGGAGGTCAGGTCGATGCCCCCCTCCATCATTGTACTTTCTATTATTATATTTATGAAAATCAGCCCTACTGCATTAGAATCTGTACACTGTTAGAACACTATCCAGTGGTATTAGTGTGTTATCATACTCATTCTGGAGGTGGGATAATAGTGTACGGTGGTATAATGCAGTGAGGTAATTTATATTAAAAAAAAAGTGAAATAAAGTGATAAAAATTTTAATGGAGGAATTTTATAGAAAAATAATAGAAAAGCTAAGATAATAATAATATTATAAGAAAAAAAAAGTGACAGTGAACGCATAGATTTACTTTAAAAATTAAAATCTAAAATTTCTTAGAAAACTGCAAAAAAAGAGTAATATGGTAACTTTCAATAATTATAGTTGATTGATGATATGTAGAAAGTATTCCAGTATAAATTTTTAAGACTTGATTATTTATTTAAAAAATAAAAGTAAAAGATAGCGATAACAGTTATTGGCAAATTAATTTCACTTAAAAATAACAGAAAAAATTAAGATAAAAAATAATAGTGAAAAACAAAGAAAAGTGACAAAATATTTTGGACGGAGAGAATTTAGTGAAAAGAATAAAATTGAGAAAAATAAAAAACACCCAAAAAATAAAAAATCAAGATAAAAAAATAAAATAAAAACAGTGAGGGGGTTACGACAAGAAAGAAAAAAAAAAGAAAAAAAGAAAAAGAAGAAATAACTACAAAAAATTGAATAAGAGTGCATAATTATTAGAAAGAAAAAATAAAGTAAAAAAACAACAGCAAAATATGAATAAAAAAATAAAAAAGACAAAAAAGAAACGTGAAAAAAAATAAAGAAAAGAAGGAGAATGACCTTTGGTGAAGCCTAAGCATAGAAAGGAGTTGACAGCCTTGTCTTAGAATCTTCAAAAAAGGGCATGTTTTATCTTTTGTCAAAAAGGGGAGCATTTTAATCATTAAATCTTTAAAAGGAGCTCTAAGTGAAATTCAAAAATAGCTAGATTTACAAGTGGTAATTGAAAAATAGCTACAGTTTCAAAAGTAATTGAAATTTAGTCACTCTTTATGTAAAGAAAAATTTAAACAAAAACACAGTTCAAAATCCGAAAAATATTCCAGCATAATATACTAGAGTTCGAATTTTTTACATGTGAATTTCCAGCATAATATTCTGGAGTTCCAGTATATTATGTTGGAACTGACACGACCTAATTTCACCTATAGGCCGTGATGGCGCCCAACATCGTCGCTAAACAAGCCAATGGTGAACTAGCCATGTATTTATTTTCTTAACAATTTCGAAATAGTTGGTTTTATTTATTAAGTAAGTAAAAGATGAAAATTTTAATATAATAAAGTGTAAACAAATATGAGAACAACTGTGGTGAAATAAATACTCAAAAAACCGTCAAATGTCTACTAATAAATTTCAAGACTTCGTGTCACAAGTATATGAGCTACTAGTAGAATATACAAAAATATTAAAATAATGTCTGAAATAGAGTAGACAGAAAGTAATGCAAAAGAGAGACTCCAGGTGCTGCTGAACGGACTCAGAAGATCAGCTCACTACTAAGCCTCGGGTATCGGAGGTGCGTGGCGGTATGACTGCCAGATGCACCTGCCTCAGATCCTGCACGATTTGTGCAGAATTGTAGTGTGAGTACATAAACAACATGTACCCAGTAAGTATCCAGTCTAACCTCGAAAAAGTAGTGACGAGGGACCGACATCGACACTTACTGTGGGCTAACAATAAAATACAGGAATGCTAAATAGACATGGAGTATGTGAACAATAATATTGACACAATAATAGCAGTGATTAAATGATTCTTCAACAAATAGTAAAGTCCAAGAGTCTTCTATTGGCACATACTAATTCCAAGTAAGTTCCGAACAAATAAATAAATTATGATTTCCCACTTCATGAAAATAATATCAAGTATGTCCAGGCTTCAAACTTTAACACGCACGATTTATGCTGAGGTTGTACAGCCCGATCCAGAATAATATGTACACTACCGAGGGTCGAGCGGCACGAACCATAGATGCATCTATTATACTGCCGAGGCGTTCGACCCACTCCACAAGAAGAGAGATTACTTAATGAACATCCGGTTTAAAAGCTATTATAAGGCTAATACACAAAGAAGCACAATCTCTATTAACGGTATATTAACCCGCCAAAACTAAAATAAGTGAAATTCGGTCTTTACAAATCCTTAACAAGTTTCAATATAACTTAAGCGCTTAATTAACAAGTAGGGTGCAAGCATCACAAGTATTTCGTGATTTGGGTCCTAAACTACCTGGACCTAAGCATAATTAGTAGCTACGCATGGACTCTCGTCACCTCGTGCTTACGTACCCCCCACAATTAGAATCAAATAGAAATTTAAATCACCCTATGGGGTAAATTCCCTCTTACAAGGTTAGGCAAGTACCTCGTCGCAAAGATCACTTTCCGACCACAAATTCACTCTAAAGACCCAACTTGGTGCCGAACAATCTGAAGCAAGCCAAATGTTACCCATAACCTCACGAACCCAAATTAGAGTAATTACCCAACCAAAATTGGAAGATTCTTAAAATTTATCCCCGGGCCCACGTGCCCGGATTCTGGAAATTTTTGAAAAAATTATTACCCATAACCTCACGAACTCAAATATATAATTTTCACCCAATTATATAACCATTTTCGTGGTGTAATCCCATTTTTATCATAACATAAGTTTTTCAACTAAACCCACAATTTTCTACACTTTATATGCTAAGAATCTATCCTAAATATATGTATTAAACTCATCTCATATAGAAATTACTTACCTCAAAGTGCTAGGTGAAAACCCCTCTTCAAATACCTCCAAAATCGCCTAAGGGATGTAAGAAATAAGCTAAAATTGCCAAAGTCCCGACATAAAAGGACCTCACTGCCTCCAGTGATTCCGCTTCTATGGGCCATGGGCCGCATTTGCAGCGGCGCACCTGCGGAATATCCATCGCAGGTGCGGTCCTGGCTCAGGCGGCCTGACTTCGCTTCTGCGGACGGGCTCCAGCTTTTGCGGACCCACTTCTGCGAAAAACGGAGTCGCACCTGCGGTCCAGGCCTGACCAGTCTCTTCTCGCACTTGCAGCCATTTCATCGCAGAAGCGCTTTTGCGGCCAAGAGCTCGCACCTGTGGCCAAAAATCTCACAGGTGCGGGCACACCAGAACTGGTGCACCAGTAGCTCTTTCAAGTTCAAACTCGATCCGCGCATCGTCCGAGTAGCACCCGAGGCCTCCGAGGCATAGTCCAAACATACCAACTTGTTTGTAAACATAAAATGGACTTGCTTGCACCCTCGGAGCACGTGAAATAACATCAAAACTAAGAATCACAACCCACAACCAAATGGAATCAATTCATGAACTTCTAGTTCTTCCAACTTACTCCGAACACGTCGAATCATATTTCAACTACTCGGAATAATACCAAATTTTGTGTGCAAGTCTTAAATTAACGCACGGAGCTATTCCTAGGCTCGAAATTCCAAACGGACCTCGATAACACCAAAACCTACTTCAAACCAAATTTAAAGAACTTGAAAAACCTTCAATGTGATAACTTCCAATATTAAGCGCCTAAACGCTCCGGGGTCATCCAAAACCCGATCCGAACATACTTCCAAGTCCAAAATCATCATATGAACCTTTTGGGACCGTCAAACCCCGGTTCCGAGGTCGTTTATTAGAAATGTTGACCCAAGTCAAAGTTAACTCTTTAAAGCCAATATTAAGGAATTAAGTGGTCCAATTTCAACCCGAACCCTTCCAAACCCGAACTAACCATCCCCGCATGTCATGATACAGTAAAAGCACATACGGAGAGTCTTATTTAGGGGAACGAGGTTCTAGAAAGTAAAATGATCGGTCGAGTCGTTACATTCTCCACCTCTTAAACAAACGTTCGTCCTCGAACGGGTCTAGAATCGTACCTAGAGTGCCGAATAAGTGTGGATATCTGTTTCGCATGTCCTCCTCGGTCTCCCAAGTCGCCTCCTCGACTAGTTGACCCCTCCACTAAACCTTTACCGCATGAATCTTCTTGGACCTCAACTGGCGAACCTGCCTGTCAACAACGGCAACTGGCTCCTCCTCATAACCCAGGCTCTCATCTAGCTAAACCGTACTGTAGTCTAACACATGTGACCTATAGGCATGATACCTCTGGATCATAGACACATGGAAGACTGGATGAACTCCCGATAGACTAGGAGGCAAAGCAAGCTCATAAACAACTTCCCCAACTCGTCTCAGCACCTCAAATGGACCTATAAACCTTGGGCTCAACTTGTCCTTCTTCCCGAACCTCATGATCCCCTTCACCGGCGAGACTTTCAACAGAACCTTCTCACCCACCATAAATGATAAATCACACGCCTTCTGATCCGCGTAACTCTTCTTTCTGGACTGTGTTGTGCGAAGTCGCTCCTGAATCAACTTCACCATTTCTGCGGAATCCTTTACCAAATCGGTACTATATAACTTAGCCTCGCGGGGCTAAAACCATCCGATGGACGAATGACATCGCCGACCATATAAAGCCTCAAATGGGGCCATCTCGATGTTGAACTAATAACTGTTGTTGTAAGCAAACTCGGCCAAAGGCAAGAATCGATCCCACTGCCCTCCGATGTCAATCACACATGCTCGGAGCATATCCTCCAAGATCTGAACCGTCCACTTAGACTGCCTATTGGTTTGCGGATGAAAAGTTGTGCTGAGCTTTACCCGGGTTCCCCCTAGAAATGCGAAGTAAACTGAGGGCCTCTATCTGATATGATGGAAACAGGAACACCATGCAACAAAACAATCTCCTGAATGTAAATCTAGGCCAACCTCTCTGAAGAATACATGGTCATAATCAGAATGAAGTGTGCCAATTTGGTCAACCAGTCGACAATGACCCAAACTGCATCAAACTTCCTCAAAGTCCACGGCAACCCAACTACGAAGTCCATAGTAATGCGCTCCCATTTCCACTCAGGAATAACCATCTGCTGGAGTAGGCCACTTGGCCTCTAATGCTCATACTTGACCTGCTGACAATTCAGGCACCTTGCTACAAACTCAACTACGTCCTTCTTCATCCGCCGCCACCAATAATGCTACCTCAGGGTTGCGATACATCTTCGTAGCACCTGGATGAATAAAATACCGAGAACTGTGTGCCTCATCTAGAATCTTCTCCCTCAATCCATTGACATTAGGGACTCATAGACGACCTTGGAGTCGCAGAACACCATTTTCATTGATAATAACCTCCTTGGCACCACCCTGTAGTACCGTCTCTATGAGAACCAATAAATGCGGATCATCGTATTGCCGAGCCTTGATCTGCTCGAATAGTGAAGATTGGGCGATGACGCATGCAAGAACTCGGCTGGGCTCCGAAATATCCAACCTCACAAGTCTGTTAGCCAAGGACTGAATGTCCAAATCTAGTGGCCTCTCCTCAGTTGAAATGAATGCAAAACTAACCATACTCTCTGCCTTTCTGCTCAAGGCATCCGCAACCACATTCGCCTTGCCCGGATGATAAAGGATGGTAATGTCATAATCTTTTAGTATTTCAAGTCATATGTGTTGCCTCAAATTGAGATCCCTCTACTTAAACAAATTCTGCAAGATGTGATGATCGGTGTAAACCTCACAGGACACCCCATAAAGATAATTCCTCCAAATCTTAAGAGTATGAACAATCGCTGCCAACTCCAAATCATGTACGGGGTAATTCTTCTCGTGGGGCTTCAGCTGACATGAAGCATATGCAATAACTCGCCCCTCCTGCATCAATACACAACCCAAACCAATGCTTGAGGCGTCGCAGTACACAGTATACATCCCTGAACCGGAAGGCAACACTAACACTGGTGCTGAAGTCAATGCGGTCTTGAGCTCCTGAAAGCTCGCCTCACAATCATCGGACCATCGAAGCGGAGCACCCTTCTAGGTCAATCTAGTCAAAGGTGCTGCAATAGACGAGAAGCCCTCCACGAATCGACAATAATAACCTGCTAACCCCAAGAAGCTCATGATCTCGATCGATGTGGTAGGACGAGGCCAACTCTTAACTACCTCGATCTTCTTGGGATCTACCTTAATACCCCCACCTAAAACAACATGCCCCCAAGAATGCCACAGAATCTAACCAGAACTCACACTTGGAGAACTTAGCATATCGCTTCTGTTCCCGCAATGTCTGAAGCACCATTCTCAAATGCTGCTCGTGCTCCTCCATGCTACGCAAGTAGATCAAAATGTCATCAATGAAAACAATGACAAACGAGTCAATATATGGCCTGAACACCTGGTTCATCAAATCCATAAATGCCACTGGGGCATTAATCAAACCGAAAGACATTTACTAGAAACTCATAGTGACCATTTCTAGTCCGAAAAGCCGTCTTCGGAACATCCGAATTACGAATCTTCAGTTGATGGTACCCCGATCTCAAGTCAAACTTAGAGAACACCCTGACACCTTGCAATTGGTCAAACAAATCATCAATACATGGCAATGGGTACTTGTTCTTAATCGTAAATTTATTCAACTGGCGGTAATCAATGCACATCCGCATAGTTCCATCTTTCTTCTTCACGAATAACACCAGTGAACCCCAAGGAAACACACTCGGTCTGATGAACCCCTTTGCTAGCAACTCCTCAAGCTGTTCTTTCAACTACTTCAACTCTTTCGAAGCCATGCGGTACGGTGGAATAGAGATAGGCTGGGTACCTGGAGCCAAATCAATACAAAAATAGATATCACGATCTGGTGGCATTCCTGGAAGATCAGAAGGAAATACATTGGAGAACTCCCGGACCACGGGCACTGAATCAATTGCCGGAGTCTCTATAGTAGTATCCCGAACATAAGCTAGATAAGCCAAACAACCCTTCTCGACCATGTGTCGAGCCTTCAGAAAAGAGATAACCCGGCTAGATGCACTGACAAACAAACCTTTCCACTCCAATATAGGAAGCTTTGGCATCGCCAAGGTAACTGTCTTGCCATGGCAATCAAGGATGGCGTGATATGGGGAAAACTAATCCTTGCCCAGGATGACCTCAAAGTCGGTCATATCAAGCAACAGAAGATCCGCTCTAGTCTCATAACCACAGAAAGTCACGAAATAGGACTGATAGACCCGGTCCATAACAATAGAATCACCCACTGGAGTGGACACATAAGCAGGAGTACCTAAGGACTCGCGAGGAACACCCAGGAAATGAGCAAACAGAGATGAAACATATGAATATGTAGACCCTGGATCAAATAGTACCGAAGCATCCCTACCGCAGACAGAAATAACGCTTATGATCACGGCATCTGAGGCTACTGCATCTGGTCTGGCTAGAAAGGCATAGAACCTGGCTGGAGCACCACCTGGTTGGAGCAGCTGGTGCTGTAAACATAAGCTGCTGACCCTGCTGCACTGCCTTGCCCCGAAGCTTGGGGCAGAACCTCCTCACATGACCAAGATCCCCGTACTTGAAATAACCCCTCGGTACTGTGGACTGCTGATGTGGAGTCTGACCCTGATGGCCTGAAGGCCCATCGGAGGAACCCTGAATAGCTGGGGGATGATAAGAGCTCTCTGGAATGGCGCCGATGCTGGATATGTGGGCCTGCTAGACTAACCCCTCGCAAACTGACCCCTGCCCCCAGTTGGGGCACCACTAAACTCTCCAGAATATCGAAGCCGCTTATCTCTCGTCGCCTGCTCTCGGCTTTGCTGATGGATACCCTCGATCCTCCGAGCTATCTTCACTACTAACTCGTACGAAGTCCCCATCTCAATCTCTCAGGCCATAATGGCCTAAATACCTGAGTGCAAACCCGCAACAAACCTCTGCACTCTCTCTACATCTGTAGGAAGTATCATAAGTGCATGGCGAGACAACTTAGAGAATCACTCCTCATAGTCGGTCACCGACATCTGGCCTTGCTGGAGCTGCTCGAACTGAAACTGCAACTCTTCCCTCTAAGAGGGTGGAATATATCTGTCCAGGAAGAGGCGTGTGAACTGTTCCCAAGTCATGGGAGGAGAACCTGCTGGTCTGCCGAGAAGATAGGACTGCCACCATCTATGGGCCCTGCCCTCCAGCTAAAAGGTTGTAATGTCCACCCCATATCCTCATGTTATGTAGTCTATCCCTGTATCGATCAATAAAGTTCTGGGGGTCCTCATGCCGCTCACCTCCAAAGAAAGGAGGATGTAGCCTGGTCTATTTGTCCAATAGCTTCTGCGGATCGCAGGCCGCAGTTGGTCTGGCTCAGGTATAGCTGATGCGACTGGCTGAGCTCCGCCCACGGGTAGTGCGCCCGGGGTCTAATATAAGGTAGTTGCATGCCCTGGAGCCTGAGCAGTAGGGATTTGTACTCCCCCTCCTGCCTGAGATGTAGCTGGGTCCGTTGGAAATAAACCAACTTTAGTCATAGAATCCATGAACTGCAGCAAACGGCCCATGACCTCCTGGAATCTCGGTGCGTACATGAAATCCTCCGGGGCTGGCTCCGCTGCAGGCACCTCGCCTTGCTCCTAAATAATAGGATCCTCTAATGGATCCACTGGTGGAATAACTGGAGCAAGTCTAGGATGCCCTCGTCCTCTACCACCAGCTGGAGCCCTCTCCCGGCCTCTGCCTCGGCCTCTAGCAACAGGGGGAGCAGCTCCTTCATGGTCGGGTACATCTGCCGTGAGCATTCTCAGCATCTGTGAGAAAATAAGGGAAAGATACTTAGCACAACATCAACTGCACGATAGGAGATAAAGAAAAGAGTAGTTTCCTAACACCCTATTAGCCTCTCGAAGATAAGTATGGACGTCTCCATATCGATCCGCAAGATTCTATTAGGCCTGCTCATAACTTGTGAGACCTACGTGAACCTAGTTCTCTGATACTATGTTGTCATGACTCAATTTCACCTATAGGCCGTGATAGCGCCTAACGTCGCCGCTAGGCAAGCCAACAGTGAACTAGCCATGTATTTATTCTTTTAACAATTTTGAAATAGTTGATTTTTATTTATTAAGTAAGTAAAAGATGAAAAATTTAATATAATAAAGTGTAAACAAATATGAGAACAAGTGTGATGAAATATATACTCAAAAATCTTCAAATGTCTACTAGTAAAATTTCAAGACCTGGTGTCATAAGTATATGAGCTACTATTAGAATATATAAAAATACTAAACTACTGTCTGAAATTGATTAGACCGAAAGTAATGCGAAAGAGAGATTCGGGTGCTGCTGTACGGACTCATAAGATCAGCTCACCATTAAGCCTCGGGGTATCGGGGGTGCGCGCCGGTATGACTGCCAGATACACTTGCCTCAGAGCCTGCACAATTAGTGCAGAAGTGTAGCGTGAGTACATAAACAAGATGTACCCAGTAAGTATTCAGTCTAACCTCGAAGAAGTGGTAATGAGGGGTCGACATTGTCACTTACTATGGGCTAACAATAAAATACAGGAATGCTAAATAGACATAGAGTATGTGACCAATAATATTGACACAATAACAACAATGATTAAATGATTCTTCAACCAATAGTAAATTCCAAGAGTCTTCTATTGGCACATACTAATTCCAAGTAAGTTTTGAACAAATAAATCAATTATAATTTCCCACTTCATGAAAGTAATATCAAGTATGTTCAGGCTTCAAACATTAACACGCACGATTTACGCCGAGGTCGTATAGCCCGATCCAGAATAATGTGTACACTGCCAAGGGTCAAGCAATACGAACCGTATATGCATCTATTATACTGCCGAGGTGTTCAGCCCACTCCACAAGAAGAGAGATTACTGTATGAACATCTGGAGGCTAATACACAAAGAACAATCTCTATTAACGGTCTAGTAACCCACCAAAACTCAAATAAGTGAAATTCGGTCTTTACAAATCCTTAAAAAGTTTCAATATAACTTAAGTGCTTTAATTAACAAGTAGGGTGCAAACATCACAAGTATTTCATGATTTTGCTCTTAAACTACCCGAACTTAAGCATAATTAGTAGCTATGCACGGGCTCTCATCACCTCGTGTGCACGTAGCCCCCACAATTAGAATCAATAGCAATTTAAATCACCTATGGTGTAAATTTCCTCTTACAAGGTTAGGCAAGAGACTTACCTCGTCTCAAAACTCACTTTCCGGCCACAAATTCACTCTAAAGACCCAACTTGGTGCAGAACAATCCGAAGCTAGCCAAATGTTATATAAAATAATCAATATACTCTCAAAAGTTAATAATATAGCTATTAGAGTAATTACCCAACCCAAATTGGAAGATTCTTAAAATTCACCTCGGGGGCCACGTGCCCGAATTCCGGAAATTTTCAAAAAAATTATTACCCAGAACCTCACGAACTCAAATATATAATTTTCACCCAATTCCATAGCTATTTTCGTGGTTAAATCGCAATTTTATCACAACCTAGGTTTTTCAACTAAACCCACAATTTTCTACACTTTATATGCTAAGAATCAACCCAAAATACATGTATTAAACTCATCTCATATAGAAATTGCTTACCTCAAAGTGCTAGGTGAAAGCCCCTCTTCAAAGAGCTCCAAAATTGCCTAAGGGATGTAAGAAATGAGCTAAAATTGCCTAAGTCCTGACATAAAAGGACCTCACTGCCTCCAGCGATTCCGCTTCTACGGACCAGGGCAGCATCTGCGGGTCCGCACCTGTGGAAAATCCATCGCTGGTGCGGTCCTTGCCCAGGCTGCCTGACTTCAAACTCGATCCGCGCATCGTCCGAGTAGCACCCGAGGCCCCCGAGGCATAATCCAAACATACCAAAAAGTTCGTAAACATAAAATAGACTCACTCGCACCCTCGGAACACGTGAAATAACATCAAAACTAAGAATCACAATCCAAAACCAAATGGAATCGACTCATGAACTTCAAGTTCTTCAAACTTACTCCGAACGCGCCGAATCATACTTAAGCCACTCGGAATAACACCAAATTTTGCGTGCAAGTCTTAAATCACCATACAGAGCTATTCCTAGGCTTGGAATCCCAAACGGATCTCAATAACACCAAAACCTACTTCAAACCAAATTTAAAGAACTTAAAAAACTTTTAATGTGCCAACTTCCAATATTAAGCTCCTAGACGCTCCCGGGTCATCCAAAACTCGATACGAACATACGCCCAAGTCCAAAATCAATGTACGAATCTATTGGGACCATCAAACCCTGGTTCTGAGGTCATTTACTAGAAATATTGACCCTTGTCACACTTAACACTTTAAAGCCAATATTAAGGAATTAAGTGTTCCGATTTCAACCCGAACCCTTCCAAACCCGAACTAACCATCCCCGTAAGTCATGAAATAGTAAAAGCACAGACGAGGAGTCTTATTTAGGGGAACGGAGTTATAAAAAGCAAAACAACTGGTCGGGGCGTTATAGGAACTCCAGTATATTATGATGGAGTTCCAATATAAATATATTGGAACTCCATCATAATGTACTGGAGTTGCAGCATAATATACTGGTCCAGCATAATATGCTAGAAGTTCATACATAGGTGCTCCATTCTCCAGTATATTATGCTGGAACTTTCTGTGCGCTGGAGTTCCAGCATAATATGCTGGAAGTTCATACACAGGTGCACCAATCTCCAGTATATTATGCTGGAACTTTTCGTGTTGTAGTAAACTAGTGGCTATTTTTCAATGACTTTGCAAGCTTGCTATTTATTAATTACCAGTCAGAAAACTGGCTAGCCTGTGCTATTTTTACGTTATTTTCTCATTCGGCTTTATTTGAGTTTCTAAACTTATTAGACCATTCAATAATTCTAAGTCCAAGCTTGAAATAATATTTTAAAAGACAAAAACTATGAAAAAGCTTAAGAAATATTTTAAAATTACATTACAATAATTATTTTTATGTATAAAATATTTTTAAAAATCATATAAATGTAACTTTGAGTTGATTTAGTTTTGATTTGACTTTTTAAGTTAGAACTAAACCAAATGAATTATGGCCGACTTTTCTTTCCAATACAAGTCAAATCATATCGAACCACTAGTGTAACCTTAGATTGGTTGTAACGGTGTTGTTTTGAGCTCTAGCGCGTCGTTCGGCGGTTTGAGGCCTTGGGTAGCTTCACTTCATATTTTATGCCTTGAACATGTGGTCGGAATTGAATTTCGGGAAGTTCGGAGTTGATTTGGAAAAAAAATTCTAATTTCGGAAGCTTTAAGTTGGAAGAATTGACTAAGGTTTGACTTTTGAGTAAATGACCTCAGAATCGAGATTTGAAAGTTTCAATAGGTTCGTATGATGATTTAGGACATGGGAGTATGTTCGAGTTGAGTATCGCGTGGTCCAGGAGCATTTCAGCGCCTGTTATGGAAGGTTGGTATTTCGGAAGTTTAAGAAATACTTAAGTTTTGTTTGAAGTGGATTTTGATGTTATTGATGTCTATTTGGGGTTTCGAGCCTTGGAATAGGTTTGTATCATGATTTGTAACTTGCACACAAAGCTTGGCGTCTTTCCGGAATGTTTTTATATGATTCAGACGAGTTTGTCGAAGTTTGGAAGTTTGAAAAGTTTAAAGAAGGATTTTGGTCATCGATTCTTGGTTTTGATGTTGTTGGTGTGATTTGAGGACTTGATCAGGTTCGTTTCAAGTTTTGGAACTTGTTGGTCTGAATGGACGTGGTCCCGGGAGTCTCAAGTGTGTTTCGGGATGGTTTCAGAACATTTCTCCATGTTTTGCTGCTGCTGTTGCTGGTTCTGGTGTTGTTCGTCATGAACGCGTAAGGGTAATCATGTTCGCGAGGAAGGATTTTTGGCTGCTGGAGATTTGTGCTTTTCGTTCGCGAAGGTTCGGGGAGCAAAGTTACGCGTTCGCTATAGGGGCATCGCGTTCGCGAAAAAGGAAAAACTGGGCCTGAGAGATTTTAGCCTTCGCGTTTGCGATGGTTCGCCTGGTAAAGCACCACGTTCGCGAGATTTGGCTCGCGTTCGCAAAGAACAGTTTTGGAACTGGAGCTGGTTGTTCTTCGCGAACGCGATGGACTTGCCGCGTTCACGAAGAAGGTCGGACTCTATAGTGTTCTTTTTAAATCGAGGGTTTGGCTCATTTTCACTTAATCTCTATTATGGGAGCTGATTTTGGAGCAATTTTGTAGTGCCATTTTCATCATCTATTATAGGGTAAGTGATTTCTTCACATTATGAGTTAAATACATGGTTTATATATGGATTCAAGCATGGGAATTTGTAGAAATTTGAGATTTTGGTAGAAAACCTAAAAAATTGATATTTTTGGATTTTTATCGCGAAATTGGACATGGAATTGGGAATCACTAATATTTGAGTTCGTAATGTTATGGATAAAGTTTATCTTCAAATATTTTCGGAATCTGGGCATGTGGGCCCGAGGGTTGACTTTACTGACTTTTATAGCAGAGTTGGGGATGGTTATGAACTGATTAATTATAAGCATTGGAGTATATTTTGATTGAGTTGCACATGGTTTGACTAGTTTCGGAATGTTTGGCTTAGAGTTGAGTGTTAGAGTGGCGTTGGAGCCGGTTATGGAACTTTGGGGCGAGGTAAGTCTCCTGTCTAAACTTGTGAAGGGGAAACTACCCCCTAGGTGATATTTATCGTTATGTGCAACTAGTTGTGGGTGTTATGTACGCACGAGGTGACGGGAGTCCGTACGTAGCTAAAGTATGTTTATGTCCTGGTAGACTTAGGACTTTATCACATAATAATTGAATTATTTGAATTCGTTCTCCTGGCTTAATTAATTAAAGTTATAACTGAAATTGATTTAGAAATAAATATATGTATACTAGGCCGAGCCTTATCACTTTGAGTTGTGAGCGAGTTATTTGAACGGTAAAAATATGTTCACTTTGTGCTCATGTACTGTATTGTAAGCACGTGTCTCGTAATTTGATAATTTCCTTCCTTTCTTGTGGAGCGGACCAAACGCCTCGATAGTATAATAGATGCATCTATAGTTCATGCCACTCGACCCTCGACAGTGTATACATTATTCTGGATCGGGCCGAACGACCTTGACATAATCGTGCTTTATATTGCTGGTAGTCTGAACATTCACGAGATTATATTTCCACAGATGCCCCGCATTTTACATGGTACTTTTTATCCGTTTGTTTCTGATACTCGATATATCTGAGCTGATGAGGTAGAATAGAAGATTGAGAAATTTATACTTTAAAAGAATTATTTGGAAGATTAGGTAACTTACAGATTTACTCTATTATGGTTGTGTGCATCACATCTGCTTATTGTTTTATTATATTGCTTGTGGAACCTCTAGTAAGTGTCGATGTCAACCCCTCGTCACTACTTATCCGGGGTTAGGCTAGATACTTACTGGGTACGTGTTGATTTACATACTCATGCTGCACTTCTGCACTAAATGTGCAGGATCTGACAGGTTCATTTGGTGATCATCTTGGCGCGTAGGCGCACATGTTGAGGAAACTTTAGGTGAGCTGCATTCTAGGCTACGCATCATAGTCCATAGAGTCTCCATCGTACTATTCATTTTATCATGTCTCATTTACATCCTAGACAGATGTTTTATTATTATTGTATACTCCCTAGAAATTGTTCATGCACTTGTGAAACCGGATTTTGGGGTATACTAGTTGATGCTTACGGTTCTTTATATTATCATCATCTTTCATTTTCTTATAAATTACAAGTTTGGTACGTGCCCATGGATTTAAAAGTGTAAATTTCGTTCTTTTTAAAACTTATGATTTCGAAGGTAATAAAATGAGTAATTAATCGATAAATCACTGTTGGCTTTCCTGATGGCGACGTTAGGCGCCACGATCTATTGTGGATTTTGGCTCGTGACAGCTTGGTATTAGAGCTCTATGTTCACTTAGGTCTCACGAGTCATGAGCAAGTCTAGTAGAGTCTTGCGGATCAGTACGAAGATGTCTGTACTTATCTTCGAGAGGCTAAAGAGCTGTTAGTAGCACTTCTCTTCTTGATTCCTCTTCGTGCAATTTGATTCCATTGAAGCTTATGCCTTCATTTTCTTCCTACTCAATCTTATGCGACGTGGAGCGCTTGTTATTAATTGGACGTCGAGGAGTTGTAGAAGTACTGCAGACGTGGTGCAGGATGTTTCTCCTTGCGTATTCAGGCAGGCTATTATCGTTACCTTGCGGAAGGTTGTTCTATCGTTTTAGCCTAGTATCTGTATTTCCTAAGGTTTTTAGGCTATGCAAAGATTATTATATTGTTCATGCGTTGTTATCGTACAGTGTTGGTGTAATGGTAGGGTGCTTATTTTTGTGTTGAGGCAGTGAATGATTCGGAAGGAGGATTTCTCAGTGCATGGTTTAGAGGTTCGGCATTTAATTCCAGTGGAGGAAAGACAATCGGACTATGGATGTTCAGGCTTTGGTTGATGGAGCAACGAGACTTGATATTTTTGAGCGTGGTGGAATTCTCATTTGTGATGTGGTGTCATCGTCCTTGTTTGGACGCATTAAGGTTCGCCGGTGTTATGGTCTTCTTTGATTTGCCTTTGGGGCAGGGTGTTGTCAAATGGTGCCTGAGAAGTGGTTGTCAGAGATGGCTGTGTGTAGCGGTTTCAGAATCGAGTCGGTGTGTTTCTAATGATGATGGCTCGAGAGAGATGGTTTTCGAGGAGGCTTAGAGTTGGTGGCAATTTATTAGTTTAGGTGCTACAGAGATGGGTTTTGATTTGAGGCAACATTTGGGCAGCGAAGGATGAGGAAGGACATGGTGGGAGGTGTCTCGCGGTGGTTGAATTGCTAGTAGGTCAAGTATGAAAATTAGAGGTAGAGAGGTTTCTTAAAGGAGATGGTTTAACCGAAGTGGGAGTGGTAGAGTAACAAATGGATTCTGTGGTAGGATAGCCACATGCCTTAAGAAAAGTTAGAGCGATTTGGGGATCATGGTGGATGATGACTAGGTCTACGAATTTTATTTGGAATGGTGGCTACTGTGCTGAGGAAGGTTGAATATGATGGAAAAAAGTTGATTTGGAGTGTCTAGGGGTGTAAGAGCTTGATTATGGTTATGGGATACGACGTGACTTCGAGTTTGGAATCTATTGTCGGACTTTTAGTTGATGTCAATGGGGAAAGAACAGACTTGGATAGCTGGTGGACGAGCATGGGCTCGGGAGGGTTTACTGATTTCGTAGTAGTGGTACCCATTGCAGCGTCGTTGGAATATATCGGTATGGAACTCCACAGGTGGGTCATCTCTTGTGAATAGGTTAGCGGTTGCATGATTTTGATGAAGTTTCTATGAAGAGTTCTACTTACTACCCGGCATAAGGTCGAATATACTGGCTGATAATTAGGAATGGTCATGAAAAGTTTAACAAGAGACTACGAGGAACTTGGCAGGTTGGCGGTGCGAGATCATGGTAATTGAGAAGGAGGAATCTTTGTGGATTCTACACTATGTGATGGTAGCTTAAAGCTAAGTGGGGGAGCCCACTGTCTACGATTGGATCGCGTGGTTGTCTTCTTGTGTAGCTTCTGGTTATCGGTGCATTGGTGGATTATTTATGACTAAGAAAAGAAAACATCAGGGGTAATTCGAGCAAAGAATTTGATGAATGAGTGCTATATTTTGCCTTATCAATTTATGCATAGATTTTGGGGAGACTTAGAATTTATACTTCTGGTAGATGTGATGTACAAGGAAAAATAATTTATTTGGTTGTTTCTTTGGGAGTGTTCATGTGCTGATAGCGCATTAGAGTTTGGCTTACATTCGGGACCAAGTCAGAGCGGGTGACTCTCAACAGTGGTTCTAATGGGTTCATTACGTGGCTGGAGACCGGGATTTTGCAGCGAAGTGTGAAGAATACTTGGGGAATTTTCTATGCTATCATTGGATCCGCAGGCAGTATTGGAAAAATAGGAGAAACCGTTTCGGATTCGCGGAAGGTCTTTCATAATAGGTGTACCAGTTGGAGATGCTATTGTACGCGTGAGGAAGGTATGAGATGGTTCATGGGTATTGAGATGATGTGGTCTCGTGAAGTGGGTCACTCGGGAGGAGTGTTGTTGAGTTTCGCTATGATTCTTGAATGGAGCTACTATTATTTCTAAACATGTCAAGAGTGAATTGGAAGAAGGTGGTTCGATTGGTAATGGTTGAATCAGCATGATTGTGGTAGTGATAAGTTCCTTCAGTGTGTGAAGTTATACATGTGTTTTGTGGTTGTACATGCGAGCTCGACAACCACCATAACTTGATTGATTTTGGAGGTATTTGATTCAAATGGCCTTGTGGTGTAATTGGATTCCGGAAGAGTCATGGCGGTTTAGATCATGACTTGAGGTTTGTATTTTCTGCGGTTTGGGAATTCAGTTGCGTGTTGCATTGGTTCTTCTGAAATGAGTTAAGTGGAAGGTTCCTAGTCAATGGAGTGCTTATTTTACTAGCAGTTCAGGGGTTATGATGAATTCTTATACTCTCGCGTAGTAGCATGATAGGTGCAGTGAGCGGCATGTGAATTCGAAAGTTGAGGATCAAGGTTGCGGTTCGGTGTTGACAAGAATCTCACGGGCTCGGATGAGCCACGAAGAATTTAGATGTTCAGAGTAAGCTGACATTATCCTAGTATCGCCTGGAAATGGTGTTCTATGGAAGGAGTATTGTGTATTGATTTGCGGGTTCTTGAATTTCTTTACGGATTAGTACGGTTGGTGGTATGGAGGTGCAAACTTTGCTAACTAGTGCGAAGGTCGTGGGAGCGTACCCCACGGGGAGATTTGTATAAGTGTGACATGTTAGTCACTTGATTGTTAAAGATTGAAACCAAGTATGGAGATTTTTGGTACTATAATTAGTTTATGCTTGAAAGGCGCTCTATTCCTTTGGTTATGAACTGTGGGAGTTTAGTTAGGAGTGGACGGCTGCTCGTGTGTGTCATGAATGGGGCCATTGTGGATCCTTGAAAGGTTATTAGCCCAGTATGGAATGATCAGAATCGGTTTGAGGTCCGTTGGTGGGTCTAATGTGAATGTGTGCTCTACATCAGGTTGGATGTGTTTATTTGACATAGCATTGCTTACGGAGGAGCCTTCGGGCATTGGATGTTATTCCCGACATCAGTGGTTCCATGTATAAAAACTCTATTGTGCCATATGGGTTGTGAGACGGCTTGATTATTCGCACATGTGATGTGATCCCGTGTAGCTTGTGGTATTATGTGAGAAGGATGGGCTCTCGAGATGCAGGTCATTTATTACACCTTAGTCGAGCATGGGTTTTGTAGCGTATGGCACTATCCATCTCCGCAGGGTTGTACATTTTTCACTCGGCGTGCTTGTGGTCGGCATTCGGGTATTTCGTAGGTATAAGCATTATGGCTTGACGAGTATTTCATTAATTATTATTATGTGTAGACCGGGTGGCACGCCTCTACGGGTACATTGTTCGGATCGGGTGGCACGCCGCTACAGGTATGATGTTCGGATCGGGTTGCTTGCTGCAACGGTATCATGTGTGGATTGGGTTGCACGCCGCAACAGTGATATGTTCAGTATGGTTCCCTATATCTATTCTTGTGTATTTCGTTTCTCATTCTTTGAGAAGGGTTCATAACATCTGTTCGACCGTTTTATTCGTTACGCGGGCTGGGTAATTCTTTTCCAGAGTTCGTTCCTCCTTATGTGTCATATTAAAGTTGTAGCTTGTCGGCGCATTGATGGCATCATATGAGATTTGGGTCAGTGTTTGAGGTTTGTTTATTTCCTGACTAGCTTGTACTGGGTGAGACGAACTATTGGACCTGAAATTAGTGCAATCAGATTTATATAAGGTACATTAAAGAGCAAATATCATTATGCAGTCAGAATGAGGTAATGGTCCAGTCAGGAGGAGAGACTCCATGATTTATTGATTCGGTAGGTGGTTATTAGTTTCTACACATCTCTTCTGTCGTGGCAGTATTGCGAGAGTTGGATCAGGGTTTATATGTGTTATGAGGGGTATTGCGGGCACCAGATTCATCAAATAGCGGTTATTATGGTCGAAGGATGTTATTATGGTTAAGTGAATTATGTGGTACGTGGTGTGATTTTAGCGGAAGAGTATGGTCATGTTGGGTACAGTGTCTAGTGATTGATGCATTGTTCTTATGTTAGAATCAGGTCTCGTGGAAAATTCCGGGTGTTGGAATTTGGTTCTGAAGCTTGTTAGTGAAGGTTATAGGAAGGATCTTCAGTCTGGCTCGAGCTAACGTGATCACAGGGGTTGTGGTGGCACGGGTAGGTGCACGATGTTAAATAGTGATTTGGGCAACTCTAGAGCAATCCTTAGCACGTTCGAGGACGAACATATGTTTAAGTGGGGGAGAATGTAACGACCCGACTGGTCGTTTTGAGCTCTAGCGCATCGTTCGGCTGTTTGAGGCTTTGGGTAGCTTCACTTCATGTTTTATGACTTGTACGTGTGGTCGAAATTGAATTTCGGGAAGTTCGGAGTTGATTTGGAAAGAAAATTCTAATTTCAGAAGATTTATGTTGGAAGAATTGACTAAGGTCTGACTTTTGAGTAAATAACCTCGAAATCGGGATTTGAAGGATCCAATAGGTTTCTATGATGACTTTGGACTTGGGTGTATGTTCGGGTTGAGTATCGGGTGGTCCGAAAGCATTTCGATGCTTATTATGGAAGGCTGGCATTTTGGAAGTTTAAGAAATTCATAAGTTTGGTTTGAAGTGGATTTTGATATTACCGATGTCTGTTTGGGGTTCCAAGCCTTGGAATAGGTTCATATCGTGATTTGTGACTTGCACGCAAAGTTTGGTATCATTTCGGAATGTTTTGATATGATTCGGACGCATTCGTCGAAGTTTGGAAGTTTGAAAGGTTTAAAAAAGGATTTTGGTTGTCGATTCGTAGTTTTGATGATGTTCGGTGTGATTTGAGGCCTCGAGCAGGTTTGTTTCAAGTTTTGGGACTTGTTGGTGTGAATGGACGGGGTCTCGGGAGCCTCGAGTTTTTTTCGGGATGGTTTCAGAATAAATCTCCATGTTTTGCTGCTGCTGTTGCTAGTTCTGGTGTTGTTCATCGCGAAAGCATAGGGGTAATTGCGCTCACGAGGAAGGATTTTTGGCTGTTGGATATTTGTGCTTCGCGTTCGCGAATGAACGCATGTGTTCGTGAAGGTTCGAGGAGCAAAGCTACGCGTTCGCGATAGGGGCATCGCGTTCGCGAAAGGGAAAAACTGGGCTTGAGAGATTTTAGCCTTCACGTTCGCAAAAGGTGCACCGCGTTCGCGAAGGCTCACCTGGTAAAGCACTGCGTTCGCGAGATTTGGCTCGCGTTCCCGAAGAACAGTTTTGGAACTGGAGCTGGTAGTGCTTCGCGAACGCGATGGACTTGCCGCGTTCGCGAAGATGGTCGGACTGGGCAGTGTTCTTTTTAAATCGAAGGTTTGGCTCATTTTCACTTCATTTCTTCCATGGGAGACGATTTTGGAGCAATTTTGGAGTGCCATTTTCATCATGTATTATGGGGTAAGTGATTTCTTCACATTGTGAGTTAAATACATGGTTTATATATGGATTCAAGCATGGGAATTTGTAGAAAATTTGAGATTTTAGTAGAAAACCCAGAAAATTAGTATTTTTGGATTTTTACCACGAAATTAGATATGGAATTGGGAATAAATCATATATTTGAGTTCGTAATATTAAGTTTATCTTCAAAAATTTTTGGAATCCGGGCACGTGGGCCCGAGGGTTGACTTTATTGACTTTTAAGGAGGAGTTGGGATGGTTATGAATTGATTAATTATAAGCATTGGAGTATATTTTGATTGAGTTGCACATGGTTTGACTAGTTTCGGAACGTTTGGCTTGGAGTCGAGTGTTAGAGTGGCGTTGAAGCCGGTTATGGAACTTCAAAGCGAGGTAAGTCTCCTGTCAAATCTTGTGAGGGGGAAACTACCCCCTAAGCGACATTTATTTTTATGTGCAACTAGTTATGGGTGCTACATACGCACGAGGTGGCGAGAGTCCGTACGTAGCTAAAGCATGTTTATGTCCGGGTAGACTTAATATTTTATCACGTAATAATTGAATTATCTAAACTCGTTCTGCTGGCTTAGTTAATTAAAGTTATAACTGAAATTGATTTAGAAATAAATATATGTATACTAGGCCGAGCCTTATCACTTTGAGTTGTGGGCGAGTTATTTGAGAAACGGTAAAGAATATATTCACTTTGTACTCATGTACTGTATTGTAAGCACGTGTCTCGTAATTCGGTAATTTCCTTCCTTTCTTGTGGAGTGGCCCGAACGCTTCAGCAGTATAATAGATGCATCTATGGTTCGTGCCGCTTGACCCTCGGCAGTGTACACATTATTCTGAATCGGGCCGAACGACCTCGGCATAATCATGCGTTATATCGCTAGTAGTCCGAACATTCACGAGATTATCTTTCCATGATGCCCGGTATTTTACATGGTACTTCTTATCTTTTTGTTTCTGATACCCATTACATCTGAGCTGATGAGGTAGAATACAAGACTGAGAAATTTTTACTTTAAAAGAATTATTTGGAAGATTAGGTAACTTACAGAGTTACCCTATTATGGTTGTGTTCTTCGCTTCTGCTTATTATTTTATTATATTGCTTATTGGACCTCTAGTAAGTGACGATGTCAACTCCTAGTCACTATTTCTCCGGGGTTAGACTAGATACTTACTGGGTACACATTAATTTACGTACTCAGGCTGCACTTCTGCACTAAATGTGCAGGATCTGACAGGTTCATATGGTGATAATCTTGGCGCGTAGGTGCACCTGTTGAGGAGACTTTAGATGAGCTGCATTCCAGGCTATACGCATCACAGTCCACGGAGTCTCCATCTTACTATTCATTTTATCATGTCTCATTTAAATCCTAGACAGATGTTGTATTATTATTGCACTCCCTAGAAAATGGTCATGCACTTGTAACACCGGGTTTTGGGGTATACAAGTTGATGCTTACGGTTCTGTATATTATCATCGTCTTTCATTTTCTTATAAATTACAAGTTTAGTACGTGCCCGTGGATTTAAAAGTGTAAATTTCCTTCTTAGTAAAACTTATAATTTCGAAGGATAAAATGAGTAATTAAATTGTGAAATCACCATTGGCTTACCTGACGGCGATGTTAGGCGCCATCACGACCTATAGTGGATTTTGGATCGTGACGTTGGTGGAAGTTGAAGTTGTTGTGAGAGGTACCTCTGTGAGGTATTTTAAATTATGATATCACTAAATATATTTTTATCAGTTATCACTCTATATAATATTATTATGGTTTAACTAAGTGACAAGGTGCTATAAAACCATTTGGCCATGTCGGATAATATTTGTAATAACATTTAATTAAAATTGGAAAATATTTTTTTTTAAAATTTAAATGGAAAGATAGTAAATAAGATTCTTTTGAATCTAAAAGTAGAAAAATTATTTTTCTAAAGATACAGCCTACTACCCAATCTTAACTAATAAAATCTTTTAAAGAAAATTTTGAATTGAAAGATAAAAACAACATTCATATTTTAACCAATTATAAAGATGAAGATGGATGTATTATCAGCACATATTGCGGCTATTACTACTCTATTTAGTTAAAAAATAAAATAATTAATAAATAATACTCAAATATTATTGATAAATTTAAATATTAATCTAAGCAGTGGAATACAATAACAAATGTATATTAAAAAAATTATTAATTTTTTTTTATGTATGATCTATTATATCTATATATCTCTATAAATATATTAAAGGAATAAAGTATGCATTGTGGTTAACCTAAGTGGAAGGCTACTATAAATTAACTTGGCAATGTAGGACAATATTTGCAATAACAATTAATTAAATTTCAAAGAGAAGATTTTTTAATTAAATAGAAATATAGTAAATCAGATTCTTTTGAATCTGAAAGGAGAAAAAGTGAATATTTTTCCAAAGATACACCCTACTACCCAATCTTAACTAACACAAATATAATAAAAGAAATTGAATTGAGAAATAAAAACAGTACCCATATCTTAATTAAACTTCGAAGAGAAGATTTTTTAATTAAATGAAAATATAGTAAATCAGATTCTTTTGAATCTGAAAGAAAAAAAAGTAAATATTCTTCCAAAGATACACCCTACTACCCTGTCACAATCTAAAATCCACTACAGGTCGTGATGGCGTCTAACGCCGCCGTCAGGTAAGTCAACGTTGATTTATCAATTTATTTACTCATTTTATTACCTTCGAGATCATAATCTCCGTTACTTAAATAGCATAAAATGGAATTTACAGCAGTAAAATGATAATAACTATGTGATCTACAATAACGAACAACCAGTAGAAATCCTCAAAATCCAGTGTCACAAATGCATGAGCATTTTCTGAAGAGTACAATAATAATACAACATCTGTCCCGAATGTGGTAAGACAGAATAAAATAAACAGTACAATGGAGACTCGGTGGATTGAGATGCGTAGCCTAGAATGCAGCTCACATAAAGTTTCCTCAACAGGTGCACCTACGTGCCAAGGTGATCATCAAATGAACCAGTCAGATCCTACACATTTAGTGCAGAAGTACAGCATGAGTACGTAAATCAGTGCGTATCTAGTAAGCATATAGCCTAACCCCGGAGAAATAGTGACGAGGGGCCAACATAGACACTTACTAGATGTTAAAACATGAGCAAATATGAAGCATACAACAATCCTGGGGTAAATATGTAAGTTACGTAATCTTCCAATTACTTCATTTAAAGCAAGAATTTCTATATCTTGTATGCTACCTTAACAGCTCGGAAAATATCAAGTGTTGTTATCAAATAAATAAGGAATACCATATAAAATGCCGGGCATTAGTGGAAAGATTTGCTCGTATATATTCGGTCTACCAGCGATATAACGCACGATTCTACCGAGGTCGTTCGGCCCGATCCGGAATAATATGTACACTGCCGAGGATCATGCAGCGTGAACCATAGATGCATCTATATACTGTCGAGGCATTCGGCCCGCTCCACAAGAAAAAGGAAGGAAGTTACCGAACTACGAGACACGTGTTTACAATACAGTACAAGAGCACATAACGAATATACTCTTTACGCTTCTCAAATTGCTCGCCCACAACTCAAGGTGTTAGGGCTCGGCCTATTATACATACATTTACTTCGTAATCAAATTCAGTTATAATTTTAATTAATTAAGCCAACAGAATGAGTACAAATAATTTAATATTACAGGATACGATCCTAAGTCTACCCGGACATAAACATGTTTTAGCTACATACGGACTCTCGTCACCTTGTGCATATGTAACACCCACAACTAGTTGCACATAACCATAATTATCACCTAAGGGGTAGTTTCCCCCTCACAAGGTTAGACAGGAGACTTACCTCGCTCCGAAGTTCCATAATCGGCTCCAAGGCCTCTCTAACAGCTCAAATCAAAGCCCGTCGATCTAAAACTATTCAAACAACGTGCAAACCAATCAAAATATATTCTAATACCCATAATTAATCAATTTAAACAATTCCCAACCTACTCGAAAAGTCAATAAAGAGAACCCTCGGGCCCACCTGCGCGGATTCCGAAAATATTTGAAGATAAACCTTACCCATGACACCACAAACTCAAATATATAATTTATCCCTAATTCCATGTCTAATTTCGTGGTCAAAATCCAAAAATACCAATTCTCTAGGTTTTCTACCAAAATCCCAACTTTTACAAATTCTCATGTTTAAATCCATATATAAACCATGTATTTAATTCACAATGTGAAGAAATCACTTACCCATAATAGTTGATGAAGATGGCACTCCAAAAGTGCTCCAAAATCCTCCCATGGACGAAATGAAGTGAAATTGAGCGAAACACTCATTTTAAAAGAACACACTGCTCAGCGACCTTTCGCACCTTGCGGTCCCTTAGCCGCTTCTACGGCTCCGCACCTGCGGAAATCCCCATCGCAGGTGCGGTTTCTACTAGACCCAGTCACGTCCGCTTATGCCGACAAAACGCCGCACCTGCGGCCTCACTTTTGCGGTCACTCTTCCACTTCTATGGAAAATCCCCCAACACGAAGGCTCGCACCTATGTAAACATCCCTTGCTTCTGCGACATCATAGGTGCAAGATTCCTCCGCTTCTGCGCCTTCACCCGCTTCTGCGCCCAGGGTTCCGCTTCTGCGCTTGTGCAGATGCGGCCAAAGCTCCACACCTGCGACCCTCCCTCTGGCCGGCTTTTCACCGCTTCTGCGGCTCTTGGGCCGCTTCTGCGGTCTCACACCTGCGGCCCTTTCCATGCAGGTGCGATTGCACCAGATCCTAGCTGTCTCAGCACTTCTCCCAAGTCAAAAAACAATCCGTTTTCAGTTTTATTCGCACCCGAGGCCCCTTGGACCCGACTAAATATACCAACACATCCCAAAATACAATACGAACTTAGTCGAAGCCTTAAACCACGTCAAACAACATCAAAATCATGAATCGCGCCTCGAATCAAACTTATAAATTTTTAAATTTTCAAATTCAATATCTTGTGCCAAAAAGTATCAAATCAATCCGGAATGACTTCAAATTTCTTACATGAGTCATAAATGACATAAGAAAGCTATTCCAAGGCTCGGAACCCCAAACAAACATCAATAACATCAAAATTCACTTCCAATCAAACTTAAGAAATTCTTAAACCTTCAAAATGCCAATCTTCCATAATAAGTACCGAAATGCTCCCTGGTGATCCGATACTCAACCCGAACACACGCCCAAGTCCGAAATCATCATACGAACATATTAGAACATTCAAATCCCGATTCCGAGGTCGTTTACTCAAAAGTCAAACTCTAGTCAATTCTTCCAACTTAAAGCTCCTGAAATTAGAATTTTCTTTGCAAATTAATCCTGAACTTCCCAAATTCAATTCTGACCACACGTACAAGTCATGAAACATGAAGTGAAACTATTCGAGGTCTCAAACCGCCGAACAACGCGGTAGTGCTCAAAACGACCTGTTGGGTCGTTACATTCTCCCCCACTTAAACATATGTTTGTCCTCGAACGTGCTAAGGACTGCTCCGGAGTTGTCCAAAATCACTATTTAACACCTCGTGCACCTACCCGTGCCACCACAAATCCAGTTGAACACATTAGCTCGAGTCAAACTGAAGATCCTCAATTTATTTAGTTAATAAGCCTTAGAACCAAATTCCAACCTCTAAATTTCTCTACAAGATCTGATTCTGACATACGAATACTGTACCATTCACCACACACTATACCAAAACCCGATCATACACCTAGGTTGAAATCACACCATGCACCACATAAGTCGGTTGCCTATAATAACATCCTCCGACCATAATAGTTGAAATTTCATGAATCCAATGCCCGCAATACATCTCATGACGCATATAAATCCTATTCCAACTCTCGCAATACTGCCACGATGAAAGAGACGTGTAGAAACTCATAACCACCTACCGAATCAATAATTCATGGAGCCTCTCCTCCTGACAAGAACCATTACTTCATTCTGGATTGAATCACGATATTTTCTCTTTAATGTACCTTACAGAAATCTGAGTGTACTAATTTCAGGTGCAATAATTTTGTCTCACTCAATCCAAGCTGCTCAGGCAATAAGCTGTCTCAGACACTGCCAAAAATCTTATATGACGCCCACAACGCGCCAACAAGGTACAACTCGAATGTGATACATAAGGAAGAATGAACTATGGAGAAGGACTACCCAGCCCATGTAACGAATAAAACCGCCGAATAGATGCTGTGAACCTACCTCAGGGATGAAAACAGGGCACACAAAATAAGTGTAAGGAACTATGTTCAACATCTCGTTGTTGCGACGTGCAACCCGATCTGACATGACACTGTTGCGGTGTGCAAACCGATCCACATAACATGCCTGTGATGGCGTGCCACCCGATCTAGACAATATACCCGTGGCGGCGTGCCTCTCGATCCGCACATAACATAAAGAAGAAAAGCACACACATTAAGTCGTAACACTTATACTTACGAAATGCTCGAATATCGACCACAAGCACGCCAAGTGCATAATACGAATCCTAGGGAGACGGATAGCGCCTTAAGCTACGAAACCCAAGCACAACTAAGGTGAAATGATGACCTGCATCTCGAGAGCCACGTGCTCACATAACACCACAAGCTACCCAGGACCTCAACACGTGTGCGAATAATCAGGCTACCTCACAATCTACATGGCACAATAGAGATTTACATGGAATAGCTGACGACGGGATTAACATCCAATGCCCGACAACTCCTGCGTAAGCAATGCTATGACGAACGAACACATCCGACCTATCGTAGAGCACACACTCACACTAGACCCACCAACGGACCTCACACCGATTCTGATCATGCCATACTGTGCGAATAACCTTCCAAAGATCCACAATGGCCCTATTCATGACGCATAAGAACACCCGTCAAATCCGAAACAAACTCACACGGTCCGCAGCCTAAGGAATAGAGCGCCTCTCAGGCATAAACTCTCACATTAACGATAGTACCATAATTTTCATACTTGGTTTCAATCTTTAACAATCAAGTGACTAACATGTCACACTTATACAGATTTCCCCGTGGGATACTCTCACATGACCTTCCACTCAGGTAGCAAAGTCTGCATATCCATACTACCAACCATACTAATTCTGTAAGGCAAATCACAATCCGCAAATCAATGCATAGTGCCTCTTCCATGGAACACCATTCTCAGGCAACACGAAGACAACGCCAGCTTACTCTAAACATCTGAATTCTTCCCTGCTCATCCGAGCTCGTGACATTCTTATCAACACCGAACTGCAACCTTGATCCTCAACTTCCAATTCCCATGCCGCTCACTGCACCCATCATGCTGCTATACGAGAGTACAAGAATTCATCATAACCCCTGAACTACTAGTAGAATGAACACTTCATTGGCTAAAAACCTTTCACTTATCTCATTTCAGAAGAACCAATGCAACACGCAACTGAATTCCCAAACCGCAGAAATACAAACCTCATGTCGTGATCTGAACTACCATGACTCTTCCGGAATCCATTCACACAACAAGACCATTTGAATCAAATACCCCCCAAATCAATCAAGTTATGGGGCTGTCAAGCCCGCACGTACGTCCACAAACCACATGTATAACTTCACACACCGAAGGAACTGATCATTGCCACAATCATGCCGATTCAACCATTACTAACCGACCCAACTTCTTTCAATTTACTCCATTCACAACATAACGAACTCAATCCATACTCATCCCGAGTGACCTGAATCACGAGACTACATCGTCTCAATACCCATGAATCATCTCATACCTCCTTACATGCACAATAGCAGCTCCAACTAGTGCACCCATTCTGCAAGACCTTCCGCACATTCGAAGCTATTTCTTCCTTTCCTCCAATACTGCACCGCATACCCGATGATAACATAGAACATTCCAAGTCCTATTCATAATCCATTATGAAAAATCGATCCTTAACCACACAATAGACCCGAAATCCTTAGGCACTTCAACCGTTGTTGAGAGTCACGCAATCTGACCTGATCCTGAATATAACCAAACTTCAACGTTCTGCTAGCACATGAATACCCTCTCAAACAAGCACCGAGTGAATTCTTTTCTTTGTACATTATATCCACAAGAATCATAAACTCCGAGTCTTCTCAAATCCGGCACCTCAATCGATAAGGCGAAGTATAGCACACATTCATTGAGTTTCTTGTTCGACTTACTCTTGACATTTCCTTTTTCTTAGCCATAAATAATCCACCAATACACCGATAACCAAAACCGCACAAGCAGACAACCATGCGCTCCAATTGTAGACGGTGGGGCTCCCCCACTTAGCTTAAAGCTACCACAACATAATGTTGAGCCCACGACGATTCCTCCTTCTTAATTGCCATGATCTCGCACCGTTAACCCGTCAAATTTCTCAAAGTCTTTTGTTAAGCTTTTCATGAAAATTTTGAATCATCAGTCATAATCACATATTCGACCTCTTACCCGGTAGCAAGCAATATTCTTGGCAGAAGCTTCATCAACATCACGCAACCGCTAACCTGCTCACAGGAGATAATCCACCTATGGAATTTCTTACCGACATCTTCTAACGATGCTACACTCGGTACAACCACCACGAAATCAATAAACTCTCCCGAGCCCATGCTCGTCCACTAACTATACAAGTCCATTCATTCCCCATTGACTTAAACAAAATGTGCGACAACAAATTCCAAACTCGAAGTCATGTTGCATCCGAAATGATAATCAAATCTTCACACCCCTCTTCATTTCAAGCGAACTCTTTTCTGCCATATTCAATCTTCTCTGTACAGTAACCACAATTCCAAATAAAATCCGTAGACCAAATCACCTTCCATCACGATTCCCAAACTATTCTACACTTTCTCAAGGCACGCGGCTAGCCCACCACAGAATCCATATGCTAATCTGCCACTCTTACTTCGGTTAAATCATTTACTTTAAGCAACTCCTCGACCTCTGTTGTTCGTACTTGACCTGCTAGAAATTCAACTACCGCGAGACACTTCCCGCCATGTCCTCCCTCATACTTTGCAGTCCAACTGCCGCCTCATACCAAATCCACATCTATAGCACCTGAACTAATGAATTGCTACCAACTCTAAACCTCCTGGAAGATCATTTCTCGAGCTATCAACATTAGAATCACCAATTCGGTTTTGAATCACTACACACCGCTATCTCTGACAACCGCGTCTTAGGCACCATTTCACAACGCCCTGCCCGAAGGTAAAAATCAAAGAAGACCATAACACCGGCAAATCCTTAATGCATTCAAACAAGGACGACGACACCACATCACAATGAAAATTTCACCACGCTCGAAAATACCAAGTCTCGTTACTCCATCAATCAAAACCTAAATATCCATAGTCCGATTGCCTTTCCTTTGCTGGAATTAAATGCTGAACCTCTAAATCATGCACTGAGAAATCCTCCTTCCGAGCCATTCACTGCCGTGATCCACAAATAAGCACTCTACCATTACATCAATACGGTGCGATAACGACGCATGAGCATCATTCCAATCTGTACATAGCCTTAAAACAATCGGAAATACAGCTATTGAGCTGAAATGACAGAACATTTTTCTGAGAGGCGACGATAATAGCCCGCCCGAACACGCAGGGATTAAGGAACATCCTGCACCACGTCTGCAGTACCAATACAAATACTCGACGCCCAATTGACAACAAGCGCGCCACGTCGCATAAGATTGAGTAGGAAAATAATAAAGGCACAGCCTCAATGAAATCAAACTGCACGATGAGGAAATCAACAAAGGAAGTGTTCCTAACAGCCTTGTAGCCTCTTGAAGATAAGTACAAACGTCTCCATACCGATCCGCAAGACTCTACTAGAATTGCTCATGACTCGTGTGACTTAAGTGAACATAACGCTCTAATACCAAGCCGTCACAACCCAAAATCCACTATATGTCGTGATGGCACCTAACGCCGCCTCAGGCAAGCCAACATTGATTTATCAATTTATTTACTCATTTTATTAATTTCAAGATCATAATATCCATTACTTAAATAGCAAAAAAAGGAATTTCCAAGGGTAAAATGATAATAACTATGTGATCTAAAATAATGATCAACCAGTAGAAATTTCCAAAACCCGGTGTCACAAGTGCATGAGCATTTTTTAATGAGTACAATAATAATACAACATCTGTCTCGAATGTGGTAACACAGAATAAAATAAACAGTATAATGGAGACTCGGTGGACTGAGATGCGTAGCCTGGAATGTAGCTCACATAAAGTCTCCTCAACAGGTGCGCATACGCGCCAAGGTGATCATCGAATGAACCTGTCAGATCCTGCACATTTAGTGCAGAAGTGCAGCATGAGTACGTAAATCAACGCGTACCTAGTAATCACCTAGCCTAACCCCAGAGAAGTAGTGACGGGG